>JAQIXC010002025.1:0-12146 GCA_034697605.1 Metabelba pulverosa
GCGTTTCGGTTTCCTCTGCCGACTCATGCGAAGCCAGTCCTTCTCGATCTCATCGATCTGTTCACTCGTATCCATGTCCTGCTTGCGCTTCGGGACGGCCTTAACGGCGCCGCTCGGGAACACCTGTACGTTCGAGTTGATGAAGTGGGAGAACTCGTCTTCAATCGGCTTATTGTCGGCCATATGTCGCGGCAACACAACGTCGTTAATGAAACCGCAGTCCAAGAAAAATGTGATTAAAATCGATTTCTCGGTCTTCAGGCCAAGCGATCGGATGTTATTCCCGAACAGTTGCAACAGCTTTGCGTTGACGGCCTGGAGATTGCTGGCCAACGCATCCGTCGACTGCTTGAGTAGGCCTTTCGGAACAATTAGATTCAATTAGTATTTAAATTTACATACAATTCCATCTTTAGTACCGATATTGACATCACATGAGTCGCCCCGTCCGGTGACATACAGTTGGGTTTGATTCAGCTTCGACTCCAAGTCGGTCTTCAGAGACGCCGACTTGAAGTCGACGGGAATCGGCACTTTGCGAGTGTCCGACCAAAACGTTTTGCCCAAAAGTCGCGGCAAATAATCGAATTTATTGTGTAATAGCGTTCGGTCGCAGAGGAAGACGTCGAAGGCCTTCGAGAGCCTCTGCTTCGCTTCGGGCAGTTTGTACTCATTGCGCAGCTCTCGCATCGGCAGCACTTCGGCCACGAGTTGGTCTGAATTGTCTTTCGAGAGCAGCTCTCTGTAGTGGCTCTTCGTCTCATCCAAATCCAAGTCGCGGTCAGTTAACGGCGTTTTGTTCCGGTCTTTGACGATAAGACAGGCCTCGAAGGCGTCGGACTCGTGGCGCCAGTGATGCGGTAACTCAATCGCGTGGATAAACGTCGTCTTATTGTACGGAACCTTCTTGAAGGCGATCCGCAGCTCAATCGGCCGCTCATTCGGCGCCGACAGCAGCGACTTCTTCGTCGAACTGTCCGCGTCTCGCAATGCCGTCAACTTCTTCAGCGCTTCGACCGCTTCCGCGAGCTTTTCGCGCGACACGAACGCCGAATCCGTTCCGGTCGTCGACTTCTTCGTCTCCGTCTTCGTCGTATTCGGCGCCGACTTCTTCGTCTTCTTCGACACCATAACTAAGTATTGGATTAATTAAATTGAATTGAATTTAGAGTCGATTTATGTTTTCGCGAAAACAATATTTATTTTCGTCCGAAAGCGTGGTTTTGGTGTTTAAAGCACTTGTCATACGGTCTGTACGCGCAGTCGCAGTCACTGCCTATGCATTGGACGACAATTACGTTCAGAAATTGATTTCAAATAATGTTTTAAAAGTTTTTAATTGAGATTTAATCGTTCAAACAGACAATGAGCGGCCGATTGCGGTCAAAAAGCCGACTGTTCTGACCATTTCTAGTCTATACTTAACAAATAGTTTAATTAAATTTTCGTAAATTTATTTGCAATAAACGAATGAATAGATTAGTTATAAAAGAATTTTTGTTTTTCATTAATATCCGAACTAATCGACAGCTTCTCCGGTAATAATCAAAGTTTTGCCGATCTCTTGCATTCGGCCGATCCGATCGGCGAGCACCGCATCCCTGTCGGGCGCCGACTGTTCCACCAATTCATTAATGGCCAAAATGTTGGTTTTGGGCATATCTCGCAATTTGTTCAAATTGTCGAACTTTTTCGCCAAAAACTTAAACTCTTTCAGATCGTAGAGCCGAACGCCAATCAAATCGGAGAACTCCTTCTGCAGCCGAAGTATTTGGAGCCGAAAGCGACTCTTTTCTAAATTGCTTTTCGTGGCCATAATCTCAGCCTCTTTTCGGTTAAACTTTTCCAATATTTTCTCGTAAGAGCTCTTCGATAGCGTCCGCTTGTATTCGGCTTTAATATAATGGTTTAGAGTTCTAAATAAATCACAATTTATTAGATTTAGATTTATTAGATGAATATATTTTAAAACTATTCTGTATTTGATTTTCTTATAAAAGTTTTTTACCGAAAGACTGGGTCTCGGAATCGGCAGAAATCTGAGATAATGAGCGCATTTAGTCGCCAATTCGCACGAGTCGTTCGGACGAATACCATGAAGGCGTCGGACATAACGAGGAGTACGAAGTTGTAGAGCAGTAGGAATGCGACCGAAAAGCCGACGATTAGTTGTCCGGTATTTTGGAAGGCATTCGGAAATAGTTGTTCCAAGTCATAGATGACTACCGTTTCATTCAGCCCTTCGAACGCCGATCTATTGAAATGGTTATACAAATCGGAGGTCGAGTTTAGGTCAATCATTCGGTTTTAATATTTTTTGTTTCGATATCTAAAGAATTTATTTCTTATTTTAAATATGTTTTGCGAAAACGTTTTAATCCAAATTTGAAATGTATTTTGTTCTCGGTTTATTATACATGCTAATTGTTGGATCTCGTATTTAATTAACAATGAGTTATTATTATTATAATAATAAATTTATTTTATATTAATGTGGATTACTACAGTCTGCCCCGGATTTAACGGACTCGGATATAACGAAACCCGCATTTAACGGAGTAGATATTTGAGCACGTACAAGCTAAATTCTATGCAAATTACCCGTTAATAACGGAAAACCGGATTTAACGGACAAATATTTGGCGCACCAATCGTTCCGTTATAAACGGGTCAGACTGTATTTGTTAAAAGTAATTTTTTAAAGAAAAGATACGATAAATATATTGAAATAAGTTTAATACTTTGTTTTAAAACTTATTTTAATATAGTTTTTGAACTTTAAAAATGAGCTTTAATTACAATAACTAGAATTTGAAGCAAACGCTATATTATATTCATTGAAAGTATAATTTTTAAAATTAACATTAATTAGGTATAAAGTTAGAACATATATAAATAATCTACATTTGTTTGAAAAGGTAATTTTGCATTGTTTGAAATATTTATAACAAGTTTTAGAACTAAATATATACATAAATG
Organism: Metabelba pulverosa; assembly: GCA_034697605.1. Lineage (NCBI taxonomy): Eukaryota > Metazoa > Arthropoda > Arachnida > Sarcoptiformes > Damaeidae > Metabelba > Metabelba pulverosa. Next base: position 2,980 of record JAQIXC010002025.1, read on the forward strand.
GCTTTAAATATACGTAACTATAAAACAAATATAAGTATACAGTATAACTGGATTTATATAATCACTGCAAACATGAATATGATATAAAAGTTTAAAATAATGCCATACAAAATTATTAATAATTTTAATAATAATAGCGCTAAAAATAATCATAGTGATTTGTAGGAAAAATAAATAACCGAAAGAATGCTAAAAATGCGTTTAAAAAGTATAGGCAGTATTTTGCTAATTTTATACATAATAGTTTAATTACAACCTATTTTATATGCAACGAATAGCTAGAATAAAGTAACAATCAATATTTAGAAAATGTAGTATGGTAAAAGAAGAAAAAGTAGCTGGCCCGTGGGGGGATCGAACCCACGACTTCCGCGTTATTAGCACGGCGCTCTAACCAACTGAGCTAACGGGCCATTGGATGAGTGCACTGTCGCTTATTGTGCACTACTAGCCTATTCCCTACATTTCTGCATTTACCCTTATTTTATTCATGTTATTTAATTAATTAGCAGTGACAATTAGATTGCACAAATAACTTAGGTCTTGGTATTTATTAACCAAACTAAATTTTAAAATTATAATCTTGGTTTTTTAATTAAATTAAATTTTAAATTTTATATTATTTTGGATTTGGTTAATCTTGATATAAATTTAAATTTTATTTTGCTATAAAATTGGAAATTTTTTCCAATAATTATGATTGCGGTTTAGAAACCAAGTTTTATTTTAAAACCAATTAGAGTTGAATTCAAGTTTAGTTCAGTTTAATTGTCGAAAACTTTCAGTAAGTATAGGAGAAAAATGGGCTATAATTAGAGAAATAGTGTCAAAATAATTGTATCGTTTGATGTATGAACTGTTGCCTTAGAGCTCAACAACACCTCGAACTTGAAATTAATTGTCTCTTTCAGCTGCCGGGCCTTCTAATCACTGCCAATATAAAGCTACATTCTAATTCTAATTTAAACGCTTTAATTATTTATTCAAATTCTTTGCAATCACTTTAGGCCAATGTTGATATTTAGAAGCAATTAGAGCTAAATATTATCTGTCTCGTTTTTATCTAAATTTAAGCAAGAAATTTGAATAAATATTATTATATATAGATTATTATATTAGTTATTAAATTTTCGGAATGCAATATTTATGAAACGCTTTTATGCTCTGAATTTAATAAGATATTTTTTTGCGGTTATTATTTTTTAAATTTAGATTTATACTGCATAGCATTTATACATGATAGTATTCGTGCGAATAAATTAGAGAATCGGAATCTCGTTTTTTATTTTCTTTTGTTTTGTATTCAAAAAAAATTGTTTTCGTAAAAAAATAGAAAAAGTTTTTTATTTTGTTATATATTATAAATATATATATCGTGTGATAGTTGTGTTCTAATCCTCGAAATTTGGAACATAATTCACACAGACTATTTACCTGTACAGTAAATATTTTTTGCTTCTTCGCAAATTAACAAGTAAAAAGCATTTCTTCTCCCGATCTCGTCTCACGTTTTGACAAATGCTCTTGTTTAAATTGTTTAAATCGTTTAGTGCTATTTGTTATCAAATGTTTTCTATTTTTTCGCTACAATTTGAGTGGAAAACAAATATTGGCCCCAATTCTGCGGTTAAATAATTATTTGTCAAAATATCAATTCTTATTTTTAGGTGCTATACATGAAACCAAAAAATAATTTATTATGTATTTTTATATTTGGATTAATAAATAAAAGCTAAATTAAAACTAAAATATAAATATTATTTTGCATTTTGCTTTAAAAAGTTACTGTGTATAATCAATAAAATAAAATATATTTAGGGTTTTGTTTCGATAAAATAGATAAGAAAACTAAATTAAAACAAAACACGATTCATACATTTAAACTACATGTGCGGCAAAATACACTGTAGATTTCTTTTTTTTAATGCTTTAAATTGTATTTTTGTTAATTAACCAAACCTTTTTTTTTTGCTTATTTTCCCCAAACATTTGCTATTATTAATGTTATTTACTATGTTTTTAGGTTTAGATTTAAAATTTGATTTATAAGTTTAAGTTAAAATTTTACACTAGCCATAAAGATATTATCTTGGTATAAAATCTATGCAGAAAAAAGTTTGCAAATTAATTAAATCATTTTTTAAATTAAAATATATTTCTATAACAAATCCATTATTTTTATAAAATAATAATTACGTAAAAAATTTGCTGAAAATATAACTTTTTAATTGAAAAAAATCGAATCAATGTTAGCGTTATTTTTCCCAAACCTAACACAAAATTAAACGATAAGACCTTAAAAAAGTTTTTTACTCTCAATTATTAAACTAAATTTTTTCAATACACTATAATAACAATCATAATAATAGAAATAGAATTCTTTGTGCAGTAATAGAAAACATTTATTTTTATTTTTGTTACCAAATTTAGACCAACGCAGCAATGGGGAGATGACCATGTTGTTTTTTTAAACAACAGCTTTAAAAGACTAAAATTATTATTTATTTCAATAAAACATTGTAGTTTTTAATATTAAAAATAAATGCGCATTGTTGAAGTTTGGCAATGTAAAAATTATGTTAATTATTTTAAAATTTATATGCATCAATTGAACAATATGATATAAATATTTAAAATAAGCTATCTAGTTGCGTAATATTTCTATAATTTTACACGAATTAAAATATCATAATAATTAATTTATATTAAAATATTAGACCAAATAATTTTGATAATGTTTAAACACTGAACAATAAAATTATATGAAAAATTATTTTATTTAACCTCGAAATATTTTTCGAAATTTTCAAAATCAGAATTAATGAGTTGGTCCTAATTTCAGCATGCAATTAATGGCAAAATAATGTGTAAAATTCAATAATTAATAATCCACTTCAAATAATAACATGGGCTTTTCTGCGTCGAATAAATCTGATTATTCGATGTTTGAGTTCAATATATTCAGGACAACCGAACTCTGCTTTTCTGGCTCTCACTCGGGCTCTCTCTCGGCCCCTCTCGGCCTCTCTCGCGCTCTTCCCTCCCATTGTCTGTTCGGCTATTAATCTGTTTCTAATCAATTCAATCGTTTATTATTGAGAAAAAATGTTTTAAACGCACAATAAAACAACAATTAATTAAAAATTAAACTTTATTTTCTAATTTAAGAAAAATGTTACGTTGTAGAAACTCTGTTTGAACTGGTGGGAAGATTTGACAATGCTATGATTAAAGATGTTTTCGGAAACAACCTAGATAAGAAATCGAACTTCTAATCGGATTAAAAAGCAATATTAGAAAATCTTTTGCTCAATTGTATCTTTTTTGTATCATGTCTATTCTCCGCTTTAAAATTATGATATGTAAAATAAATTATTAAATCATTTGACCTTTTGGTACATATTTCTCATATAACTTATGAATGTTTTTTTTCGAAACTATATTTCTAAACCAGATTTTCTCAAATATTAAGTAACATATCAATTAAATTTAGTTATGTTTAATTGAACTAAACTTGAATGCAGTTTCCCATTGTGCTGTGTAAACCGAGCAATGATCTGGACAAAACGTCATTCCAAAATTACATTTAATAACTTTGCAAATTTTTCGTTTTGGAAAAAATAAATAAACACGCTTGTACAAACGACGTCAATTTTAATAATAATTTAATAAGCAATATTTAACCTTTAAAATGATGCAGTATAGAATGCACACGAGAAATATACTGAACAATTCCTAAATGGCGGTTGTCTAGAGCAGTGGTCAATTACATGATTAAATTAGACCCTAATTAATGTGTTTGTTTGCGACGCGAATCCTATTCGAGACGTTTTAAAAGTATACAGACTAATTTTGCTACATTGTGAAGATCACAGCGCGATTAGACAGTAATTATCTAATTTCTGAGTAATTATGCTTTTAATTAGTTCTTTCTTTTCGAATAAAGCCAACGATAAGAGTATTTCAAAATTAAAAGACTTTTAATAATTCAAAGCTTTTATTTGTGTTGCGATGTAATTGATATTTAGCTCTAAATGTGTGCTCTCTTTAGGACTCATTATTAACTCATTTCAATCCAAATATTTAATTATTTTCGTTCTTTAGTCTTAATATCAAATTAGAAATTTAGTGTATATTTACCAAAAACAAGAAAGCATTTAATTAAAAACGAATTAAATTGTCAAAACAAAAAGCAAATGTTTAAAAGTTAAAAAGTTTTTTTCGTAGTTTAGAAACAAAGTTTTAGTGCAAATTACGTCTTGGCAATTTGTATTCACAATTTTTTACTTTTTAAAAGTTGTAGAACTCGGAAATGAATGTGTTTTTCGGGAATTAATACATATGTTTAGGAAATTAGATCAACAAAATATTTAAATGCGAATTTGCATTCCAAATTAAATATTAATATTAAAAAGCAAAAACAAAATTGAAAATTCTCTTCCCATGAATACAGTAATAAGAAATTCAAAAATATTTATTATTTAATTAAAAAAACAAGAATAAATTGAACTGTTTATATCAAAATGCAAATACAAAATACACATTTTCCATTGTATAGAAATGCACAGTATAATAAAGTTGCTTGAACCTGTTACAACAATCATTCCGAAACAAATTTATTACAGATTTACATCTGAGTGAAGATAATAATAATAAAGAAAAACTATTTTACAAAACTCTCTTTTACGAAATAATATATGCCTATTTAACCATGTGCAATAATGCAATAATAATAACAAAGTGGTTATATTTCGAGAGATAGAGAAAAAACAGTACCTTTTCTGTACTGTTGTTATATCAGAAAGTGATTCGCAAAATAGCGTCACTTGAAAAACAATCAGTTCGTTTTTTGTAATGTCACGAAACAATCCCACTCCAGAGTCTAGATTTGTGCCGAAATTGCATTTTTCAAGCGTTGAGTTCATTATTCGAAAATTGCTTGGCAAAATAGATTTCTGCATTTTTCAAACCACACAATAAGTACATTTTCTCTTCTTGAATAAACAGTACAGTTGGAAATTACAGCTCTAATTGAATAGATTTGAAATGCATAAAAAATTCTCGCTCATTTGAAAATTTTTTAACAGGAAACAATGAAAGTTAATATTTCTACTTATATTGTTAGGAAAATAACCAGGTCTTTCTATTTTGATTGATTTGATTGCGATAAAATATTTCTGGCTAATTTTTATTCTTTTGATATTTTTCGAAATAGAAATTATTATTCACTTTCGTATGCATTGATTATAATAAGAAATTTAATGCTTTATCGACAATGCATTCACTAATGGCTTAATAATAATTTAATTGTCGATTATTACTGAAATTGGTTTAAAAATATACATTTAAAGCGTTTTATTATTTTACGTAAATTACTTTTTCTTAAGTTAAATAAATCGTAAGTTTATTTTAATCGAAATTTTTACTTAAATCTTAAAAATAATCCTTAATTTTTGGTTTAAACTATAGTTAAATTATAAAGTTACTTTTCAAACAGGAACCAGACTAAATAATACACTGTTTTATTACGTTATTATTTCTTCAATATAAAACCAAAATTATGCAAATTACAAATGCAATAATCTTAGACCCAGATCAGTTATATTGTCATCGAGGTGTTGTCTATTAAGAAAAAACAATTAGTTTCAGAAATTGTTGTTTAAAATGCAAAAAAATACTCAAAATTTTATATTTGTTTAATTAAATCTCTTATTATGTATAAGAAGGCTAAAGATGAGCTCAACTTTTAAAAGTTGTAATTGTAAACTAAGATTAAAAATTATATAATAAAAAAATGTCATGCCAAATTATGCATCAGTGTTGAGATCTATGCAATAAAATGTTCGCCCAGTTTGAGTAACTATATTTGAATTTATATCAAGAATGAATTATCAAAAATGTTTGAAATTTGTATACAATTGAAAAAAACGATTGTCTGATTTGAAAAGGTATTACAAAAAATAGGTAACGTTTTTGAGTTTATCTAATTGTAGAAAAAATTTCGTTGAATAGAAAAATACTAAACTTTGTGTCCAATTCGTAGCAAATTAAATCAGTGTAGAAAAAAGCAATTTTTATCTTTGAAAATTATAGAACAAATTAGGGACTAATAAAAAAGTCGAAATTATATAATAAGTGGAATAATAGTGACCTCTTATCTGCATAAAAGTGATATATGTTTTTCGGGGGAAAAAGAATAAGATATAATAACAATAATAAAACTGCAACAAAAAACATACACACACAATTTAATGCACAGATTTAAATTAGAGCTGAAAATTACACAAATTATACCTATGTCTGAATAGCCCGTTTTTACATTTCAACTTTTTTTTTGCTAGACTTCTCATAGTTTGCAGAGTTTGCTCCGAAATAATAGCCAACTCTCGGGCGGCGAATGATATGAAGGAATAAAATAAGAAATGAAATAAAATAAAAAATAGTTTGAAATGATAGCTAGAATTAGGCAATTGTTTTCGCCGAGAGTCGAAATTAGTGCTGCAAAAGAGTTTGGTCGAGAAATTGCTGCTTGCTGAGATCTGGGTCGACAACATTAAAATCGCTGCAAAAATATCACTTCAATTCTATTATTTAGGAAAATCTATTGTCAATTATCAAAAACAATTTTTTCTCCACTTTTAAAGACTCTTTTTGTTTGCACAGTATATACAGATATACTCTTACGTCGTGTCTATGGCATTGTATACAACTGTCAGATCTATTACATCTAATGCACTAATAGTTAGAAACAGTTTTTTGTTTTTTCGGTTTTTGTTTTTTCGCATTATTTATATTTTTCTATTTTTTTTCAACTTTTATTGCCATTCGAGTGAATAGCGATTGCAATTAGTGGGCAAAAGGCGAATGTTTAGCCCGAATATACTGCGCTATTCGGCGAACAATGGCATTACAGCATCTCTATTGGGCTTTAATTAAATTTGCGCTAAATTTAGGTTTTTGTGATTAGATGCGCGAAGACCTACCCTTTTTCGCCGAAAAACAAAAGCCATTTTCGTTGCAAAATATATTAATTAATTTTTTTTGTTTCTATTAATTCTGTTTAAATAAATTGTTCTATAAATTAGTAGAAAATGTATTTTTGATATATCAGATCAAAACTTTAATTAATTTTTTCTATTTTGCTTTTTCGCCTCTATTTGCTGTTGATGTAAACAATGGTTATAATATCCCGGGTTATCAACGAATTGTTTTTATACAGTATTTCTAATTAATTAAATTTGATTCTAATCGACGCAAATAATCAAATTCACATTAAATAATCATTTCATATGCTATGCAATATGTGCTCAATAATAGTAAATAAATTGTTATGAAAATAGTTTTCTGTAACACAACTAATTGAAAATTCACCCAAAGTTTTCAATTATTATAAACAAGAAGAAAAAAATTGTTTTCATTAATGATATGAGGGTTTTGTAGACATGACATGATTAACGAATCTTTTAGAACAATATGGAAATTAATTTCTGTGTTATTTAAATGATTTTCTAGCAAATTAAGTCATAAAATTAAGCACATTAAAATAAATTAAGACATAAGTCAATAGGTGTTAGAAGTTATTTCAAGTATTTTCTACGCAAACGAACGTCGAATTGAAGTTTAAATGTGTTGTTAATTATGTCAATCATTTGTGAATTTAAATTCTTTGAAAAAATTGTTTCTAATTATTATTTAATTTCGGAGATATTTACAGTTGGTTTGCGCCTAAAAAAAGTCTACAAATACTGTCCAAACGAATTAGAGGAGTGTTTTGCGCCAAATAAGCCAAATCCACCAAAAATAAAGCTCTTTCCCTATTTTCAACAGTACAGGTATACTTAATTGTACACAGTATAAAACAGTATAAAAAGCGCATGAATTGGGACATAAAAACCAAACAATAATTATTAGACAATTAATCTTTTGTAAACTTTCTATTTGTGAACTTTCAGATAAAAATATTCTATTTTTTGTTTTGTGTAAAGAGAATAGAAATAGTGATTGTATTCGTAGAGAAAATTCGCTTTAACTCAACGCAAAAAATAGTTTTGTGTTACTTCTCATTGCTATTTGTTTTGCTCATCAAATTCGAGTCAATTATATATTTTCAATACAAACATTAAGAAAAGAAATTTAGAATTCAATTAAACAATGAATAACTAAAATCTAAGTTTTATTATCAAATAGCAAAATCAATTTTATTGTAAAATATTTTATTCTATAATTGACAATTGAATTTGAATCGATGCCAACGTATTTCAAATACCGGTATAATCTGTAATATAAACCGAAAGGAAAATAATTTTTCAATAAAAAGTTTTTTCGTTAAAAACAGGAAATAAGTTACGAATTTTTCGCCGCTTTTACTGCTATTGTAACACAAATCTGAGTTAACAGTTAAGAAAAACGACTTTTGAGTACATAATTTAGTTTCGGATAAAATTAAATGCTATTATTTCGAAGAAAAGTTATATAACTTTTGGCAAAATATTTAAAATATACAGTGTAATAGCGAGTGTCAGGCGGGCATAGGTGCCTAATATCTATATGAGCCGAAAGTTTTATATAGTTTGCCATCGATTTCGAAGCCATTCCAAGTGTGCAATTGAAACCTATTTCTCCATTTCTGCAAAAAATTATTGCTATTTATTAGGAATTATTGTTCTATATCTCAATTAATAGGATTTCATAAAAGTTTTCAATTGCTTTCAAATGTAGACTTATTTTCCTTTACATTAAAAAGTTTTTCGACGAAAAAAAAACAAAGTTATGAAACGTTTCAATCAAACAAATATCGAACCGATTCTATGAATAGACTTTTGATTTTAGCGGTTATTCAACTTCGCGACTGAATTCGAAGTTTATTTTCAAATATATTTAAATATATTTAGCGTTTATTTTATGCGAAATTGAAAATATAAAACTGATCGATCATTCAATGTGAATGCAATGTTTATTTTTTACACATATTTCGCAAAAAACGTGTTCTTCACCACAAACGCGAAAAAAGTTTATTAATATTCAAACACTAATACCAATAATAATTTCACTAAATATTGAAGTCGAGGGTCATATTAAAAAAACAAGTAAAAACTAATTTTAAATTTTCGAAACACCTTTTCCATCAAAAGCGAGTCAATGAAATTGAACGCATATAGTATCGCAGC
>JAQIXC010002026.1:0-12137 GCA_034697605.1 Metabelba pulverosa
ATATACTGTATACTGGTAAATCAATTAGTTTTGAAAATCTTATTAATAGCACTCACCCAATGTTTCCTTGCTAAAATGATAAGATAATTCAATTCTAATGAAAAATATTTATTATAACTTTCTTATTTATATTATTTTACACTTATATTATAATATTTTATTCACATTAACAGATATACTTAAATAAAACACAAAATTTTAAAACAAATTAACCTTGGTATTTCTAAAAATAAGAACTACGCTTTATAATATCAATACATAGTTTTATTGCCTTTATATTAATTTGCAATTATCATTTGTTGTTAACTAACTTTTGTAAAATGTTAATAATCTAAGTCAAAGGGCTTTAGTCTTTGAACCAATCGTTTAATAACTTTTTAATGTTATGTATTAAATCTATTACAATAGTTCAAAATTATTATTTAAATTTAAAGTATAAATATAATATTATTTATTCAGGTTAAGTGAAAACGCGGATAAGAAAAATATACACTAACAATTCTTATTACTAATTATACGTTAGTCAAATATATATATAAATTATATATTATTATTATTACTATAATTAGCAAATTTCTAATTTAATGTTGACTATATTTTATTTTTGTTTATTTATATTTATTTTATTAATAATTTTGTTATTTTATTTTCTCAATACAATAAAGTAGTATACTTATTAATAATTATAATTTTTATTATTATTGCCAAGTATGTTTATATTTTAATTCATAAATCTATTTTTAACAAATTTATAATTATTTATTAAAATATTTCTAATTAAAAATGCATGGAAACAATATTTTAAAAGTTTGTGTTTTATTTTTATTCATAATTTATAATTTTAAAAATAATTGTTACTAACTGTTTTTAATAACAAACATAATTATAAGTAAAATATAATACCACAAATTACTTTGTATATAACACAACCTAAGTTTTATTAAATAAGTTATTAATACATATCAAGTAATACCAATACATTGTAAATTATTTATAAACATTCTAATATAAAAACAAATCATTTAATTAAAGTCTTTAACTGCACTAATAAATCAATTTAATTATAGTTATCAAAACACGTAATATAATATTTACTTAGCATATCAACAGTAAATCTTTGCAAATTTATTTTGACACAGTTTATCTATAAAATATACTATCAAACAAATGTTTTAAAATTAATATTTAATATAAATGTATTATTTTAGTTGCAACTACTTAATAATCTATTTTATAATATATTTTTAAATATAAAGGATTATTTAAACATTTTAACCTAACATGGATATACAGTAACATTATTAGAACAGTTAAACAGGTTAATTCGCCAAATTTTTATTATAACTTATTATTGAAACACCCGTTCATTACATTTTATTTTCCATATCCGATAATCTGCTTAAAAGTGGTATTTTAATAACAAATATTATATTCAAAAAAGTAAACTCTTAACTTTTACATATTTATTACTTAATATACAGTACTTGCTAGACTTACTTACCCTACAAGATTTAATATATTGATCTAATTTTTTTAAGATGACGTTAAGTGTTTTGCTTTAATATGCTTTTAAAAATTGCTATCAATTTTCAATATAAATTCTCAGCGGAGATAGAAGTTTAAAATATGTCAATAATTGAAAACTAAAAATATTTTTCTTAATATGAGTTTTTTTGTCTTTTATTAAATTTCTTTCGTTCAAAAATTGCTAAATTATTTTGAAATTTTTTATAAAATTTATTTTCTTATATGAAGCTAAATTTAGCCAGGTTGTCATCAATGTACAGACAATATTAATGAATAAATTTCGAATATTCGCAAATAAATGTGAATTTTTATTTTCGAAGAATCTTTGAATAATTCATTGCAATAAAAAATTCTATATTTGTTTGAAAAGTAATAGAATAGCAAATGATTCGTCTTTCGAGTCAAACAATTGAAGGCATTGTTCGGAATTCGTATTCATTTGGGTCTTCACGTCATGTCATGCACTGAATCTAAACCATTTGATTGCAGTACTCAATGGTTACATCGACTGACACTGACTTCCATTCTCTCATTCAGTCTTTCTTTCAATACTTAAATTCTTAGATTATTTTTTAGGAAAATAACATTTTCCACATAAAAGAAACTTTTTTCTGAGGCAACAAAAAAAGCCAGAATTGAATTTCTCGTCTCTATTATTATTCAAAGCCAAGTCTATTGGGTATTCACTGCCAGTGAATACGAAAGTCAATTCGAAAACTCAATACAAATATAACGCCTTTTGCTCGGAAAGGGCCGAACGATACGCGAAAACAATGTAATTAAATATTATTTTCAATGAAAACTTTATTTAATTTAAATGTTATTATGAAAAGAGCGAATTGTTTGTGAAGAGAAAAAGTTTGCATTGTCAATAATTGTTTTTGGAAAATATTCGCATTTAGCATTGTAATCCCAGACGTGTTCGAGCATAGAGAATAACAAGTTGATTTTTGTGTAAAAAGCGATCAAAACGTCGCGACTAAACGTGTGAATCAAATTTGAATGTCATTTGAATAATAATGAGTCTTATCTTTAAAACATTATTTCTCGAAAATATTTCCATTTTATACTGTTTAGTTAATTAAAAAATATATAATAATAGTTTAGTTTAGCATGTTTTATACGCTTCGATCTTTTGTGCTATGTTTGTGACTTACAGTCTTTAGTGGATTAGTTTGAGTTTGTTTTACATTGTTTTCCAAACAATAGTGACTCTAATCTTGAATTATTAGAGAAGATGTAGTGTTTGGACTGAAAACACTTTAATTAACTACGGCTTCAATGTTCACGAATTCCGAGTCAAGCCTTATATCGAATATTAGTGTCGACTCTGATGTGACTTTATTTTTATCGCTAAAACCCATTCTTTCTTCGGCTCAATAAGAGTCTTATTGTTTTTTATGAGATTTTCTTTCAAATTTATGAATGCTATTAAACCGACTTTTTCCCAATCACTATAAACATACGGTCTCTCTCTCTCTCTCTCTCTCTCTCTCTCTCTCTCTCTCTCTCCACTGTATGATTATTAGAAATTTTGATCAAAAATGCTTCGAAACAAAAAGATTAATCATACAGTATTAACCGATATAACAAAACTATGTCGACTTGCGATGCAAAACAAAAACGAAATTCAAAATATACCCAAAAATATAATAAATGAAAAATACAATTTGTTTGAAATAATATATTGATTTTTATTAAAATCCTGGTATAAAAACATTATACAGATTTTAAAAATTATATTAAATTATTACTACTGTATGAATAATTAAATAAATCACATAATTAGCACGATACAACACAGACTAGTTATAGAAAACACTATCTTCCACATTTATGTAATTATATATAATTAGTACAAAGTTTCTATTAAGTTAATACTGTAACAAGAAATTTATTTTTTATCTCTAAATAGCATCAATTCCATAATAAGGTTTTGGTTTTATTCGGCGCTAATTTACGCTAACTTTGAACCGAATTATTGGTTCGGATGAACTAAATTGAAAATAAGGTTATGCTTACAATAAAGAGTAGATTAGAGAATGGTTTTGCTCGTCGATCAGTAAAAGCTATTTACAAGTTAGCCCTTAAATAACACTTCCTTCGCATGTCATCAAACAATTACTTCAAACGTATGGCAAAACATTTCATTCAAAGGATGACAACCAATAATGCAATTACTTTTCGCATTATTTCACAAAAATGACCATATGGTCATTTTTCTATAAACAAATACATTTATTTAAGAATGCAAAATTTTAATTCTAATATACAATAAATTTTGATAATGATCAACATTTTTTTTTAAATTTATAAATTGTTATTGATTAGTAATCACTGATTACTATTTTTACAATTTTTGCGCAATCTTTAAACTATTATATATTGTATTTTAAAGATAAAGAATAAATATATAAAATAAATAAGATTTTGCCTGCTTAATTTAAATAAATAATTAATTTTTATTTGAAATTATTAATTAGCGTTAACTCAATTAGAGTCAACTAGAGCTCGCGTATTGAGCAGATTATGAAACCCATAATAAATGCAATTTTGAAAACATGTATTTCAGTTGTCGTTAGTATCAAATTGATATCTGAAGAGCATTTTGTCATTTTTCCCCTTTTGATGACATTTGTCTTATTAGTGGTAATTAGAATTGCATAGAGTTTTATGTGCATAGCTTTGATGTGACAGATAATGCAGTTTAAGTTTATGTTGTAATTCCGTTATTCAAGTAATTCGAGAGACATTCGGCTCTTATTATCTCTTCGAAGTCGACGAAGAATTTTAAGCAAAAAATCGATCGATTTGTTGGTTCAACACATTCTATGAGCGATATATTTAAGATAAATATAGAATAAACACAAATGTTTGCAAAATAAAATTAATTCTGTGATGGAACAAAATTTAAGTCAGACTACAATAATTTTAGATAGTTGCTTTTGTTTAATTAAGCTGATAACTTTAAACTCGATTTTTGATAATTTATAATTATTATTATATTATATTATTTATTTATTTATTGTTATTTTAGGCTAAAATTTATAGAATTAATTTATAGAATTAATAGAATAATTGCATAACAATATTAAATAATTTGCAAAAAAATATAATGCAAAGTTTATTTTTATAAATAATATTTTAATATGATTAAAGGAATATGATTAATTAGTTTAATTTGGAATTTAGTGTTTTGCAAACTAAATAAAAATACAAATTACAAATATACAAAATATAATTACAAAAGCACAAATATTATTTGTTTATATTTAATAATATAATAATAAAGCTTATGTAATTAGTTGACTTAAAACTTTGGTTAATTTGAAGAAATTTATTTAAAGTAATTAAAAGCGTACATAATATAATTGAAAAAATCTTAAAATGCTATAATTGCACTTTGATATAAATTGTGCAGCAATTGAGCAACTTGAGATTTTTTATAATCAAGTGCAAGAAAAAAGTAAAATAAATTTTTGTATTGTTAGGGAAAATATATAATTTTGTTCTTAATTCGACTGAATTGCCAGATGTGTTCTAAACATAATTTTCTAATTCTTTTGCTTAATGTTTGCCTAAAGTTTGAAAAAATGGATTAGAAAAAAAATGCAAAATACTATTTTTATAATTTTAGAAATTCCATAATTTATTATGTTTTAAAAATTAAGATTTTTATTTATTTTTACACAGTACCATTTTTAGCAATTGTAAAATTTAATCGAAATATAAAATAATGTTTAAAACTGAGAAAATTCCGGTTTGTTTTGCAGAGGTAAACATATAACAAAAATGAAATTTTCTAATCCATATAAATTACGTGGATAATACATTTTAAACAAACTCAAATAAAAATTGCTTGTTTAAACTTTATATAACTTATATCATTTTGTGTAAAGAGAATCTAATTAAATCTACTTTAAATTTTAGAATGTATTTGGTTAATAATTAAAATTTGTTATATTTTTGATTGCATTAAACGTTTTTAATTCACCAGCGCTTAGCCATTGTGAATATTAATTAAAATATTTATGAAGACAATTTTCCTCATGGGAAAAATTATTTTGGAACAGTAATGTTAAATTAATCTAATTATACTTGGTTTAAAGCTATAATGTTGGAATTGGCATTAATTAGTAATCTAAAAACCAGCAAAAGAGAAACAAAAATTAGCTAATGAACAAACATGAGAAATACAATTTAACCAAATAACTAAAAGAACAAGGCTATCTTGTTAAGTTAATAATTAGTGAAAAAGTATAGTATAGCTTAAAACAACTAAAATAAGACTACAAATACTACCGGTATATATAATCTAATTGCAAAATTGAAATATTGCAAATATACGGTATGTTTGTAACGTTATAAACATATCATACGTGAGATATAGAATTTTGCAATAATTTCTTTATTTGGCTTTTTGTAGAAAACAAAATCTCATTACAACTAATTTTAAAACAGAAAATATCAGCACTTTCTATAGTATGAAATTTATACTGTAGTTTTGTGTCTAAATTTTACTAAAGTTAACACTAAATCAAATAGTAATGAAACTAAGATTAATTATTTTAATTAAATCAAATTTTTTGCCAGTTATAGTTTTTACTATTAGTAATTATAATTAATATTTAAAAACAATGATGCACAAATGCGATGAAACGAGAGGCAAGTATTTGTTGCGATTGCCTGCATAGCCCCAAATAATAAGACTTTGTGTTCAACTTCGCTGATGCGCACAAATTCTTGAGTAAATTTCTGCATCTATTTCTAAGAAAGTAGCATGTAGGCTATTCTTTTCATTCTGCTGGCAAACATAAATATTTTTCAATATAATTTTTTAGTGTTTTAAATCAATTTTATCCTTATTTAGTATAGAGTCTGTTAACAAAATTGCAGCGAATGTCCAGCGATTAGAAAGCGAAGACATTAATCAATGTCAGAATATTTTCGCTCAAATTATAGCCATTTAGCTCCGAATGGCTCTGCGTTTGTATTAACCGATATTTTGTGGCTCTCTGTTGACGCGATTTGATGGATGCGTTCGGTTCTGATACCTGAGATCAATCATATCGCACACAAAGGACTCATTCATTAGGATTCGCGAATTCGACCATTTATTCGGTTCTAAATTATTTACACTAAATATTTCGACAATAATCCGCTTCTGTTCTTGTTTTTAATCTTCTAAAGTGTTTCTTATCTATAAAAAGCCAAATATTTTCCTAAATATTTGGAAAAAAGTGAGATTACATGTGTTTTAAATTTGTACATGCTAGTATGCTTATCATACATTGATTTTTAGTCTTTAGTCAAACAAAATTTTTAACAAAAGAAAGCAATTTTTAAACAGCAAAAACTAACGGCTCTATAGCAATTAGTTGAATTCATGCTATACTTATCACAATATACCCATATAATTATGCCGCGTCCTCTCACTAATTATATCTGACTCATTTTTATATTTAAATTGATTCTACAGTCAAGAAATTTCAGGCTATGCTATCATTATAATTAATTTTAATAATTTTTGCTTTTATTGCAAAATATAAATTAAATTTTTGCCAAACCATCAAATTTAGCCAAATTTCTACACTTTTATTAACAAGTTTTGCATTCAATTTGCCGACGTCTGCATCAAATTTTACTTCTTCTTATTTTACACTGTATTGATTTTTAATTTCTTTTTAGTCTATTTACAGTAGGTATTGTATAAATTTATTTTACAAATAATTAAATTAATATAAATTATAAAATACAATAATATATATAAGTAAAAACTTGAAAATAATGGAATTTAAATTTTATTCCATTATCTAAAAGTAAATTGATATAAATTGACAAACTTATTTGATACAGCATAAATTGAGCTTTTGGTGTGAAAATAGCACACATTTATTAAAAATTAGTAATTTGTTAAACATTGAAAATACATCAGTTTTTAGTTTAATTATTTTATGTTACATTCTAAATAACAACCAAGATTTTAATGACATAACATTATAAATAATTATTCTTGGTAAACTTCTATGCAGTGATGTTTGGGCTTTTGTATTTATGCTATGGCAAATAAAACGAATAAGACTGCGATTTAGCTTATTAAGCAGGTATTAATTTTAAAAATAAGAAATAGTGTTTTATAATTTCAATAAACCGATTATATAGTATTCCAAATAAAATAAAATATTTGTCAACTTTTTTCACGACTTAATCTTATTCTGATATTCTGACAAATAATTGCGAATAATATCAGCATTAATTTTTTAAATAGTATATTTTAGCATTATAGGGTTTTGTTTAAAATAGAATTTTTTAGCTTTAATATACAGAAAAGAATTTGAAAAGAAATTTTTATCTGTTTATGAAAGGCTCGCAAACATTAGTTGTATTATTAATAGAAGTAAACTCTGGAAAGAAGGCATGAGAGGGATGGGAGGGATGGGAGGAATGGCAGAGAAGTGGAGAGACAGGAGTGAGAAGAGGGGATAGGAGTGCGAGGAATGAGTGGAATGAGAGGAATAGCTTAAATAAATGCATTGGTTTGGACTCATTTGGAATTCATGAAGATTGACATGACTTCAACTACTTATTTCACATTTTAATTTGCATTACAACTGTATATGTGATGAATGGCTTTGCATTTTAATATCTGATAAATTTTATATAATAAATAGTCGATTCCAGGAAAATATACAAAATATAAACTCTTTTATGTAGAATAGACACTAAAATTTGTATAAAATTTATTCTCGAATTCTATTTTTGTCTTAATTTCCATATTTTGTATTTGAAATGAAAATAAAACAAAAACCGAAACATTGATTACTTTCGGCAAAATTAGTTGCAATTAGTATTTGATTTATTAGAAGCAAATTCTCGACTTCTGTTCGTTTTGTCGAATCGCAAATAATTTGGAACTAAATTGCAATATAGAGTAGAAAATGTCGGAACCAAATGCTACTCTGATTTGTAGCAAACTATTAATCGTTTGCAACTCATTCTTGATTTGAAGGCTATTTATTCGGAAATCCAATTTAGATGAAAGAGAGAGAAAAAGAGAGAATTTTAATCAAAATTCTTTAGTTTGTGTTTGAAATTATTGCAAAACTATATGCTTTTGATTGAACGAAGAATATATAGAATGAGTGTTAAAAGTGAAAAGACTAAACTAATTGGAGTGGAATTAGCAATTTTCGAAGCCTTTGTTTGCCTGCACTGGTATCAAATTGACTGCTACGTGTGTCGGTGTTCGTGTGCCAATTGCGCGAATGCTAGTGCCGGTGCTCGCAATCGAGCTCTATATTGTGGTCGAAATCAATATCCAATTATTTCTGTTGTGTCGGTCAAAGAGATGGCGAATTAGGTTTAGCACAAGAATAGAGTTCAAGAGTAATACGAAAGCAAAAGAACGCCTTCAGAGGTGTAGTAATTGAAGTCATGTTTTGATAGAAACCGATTCCAAGTAATCGTCGCCAACTCACAGCCACACGAGAGGGAGAGTCGTGGAGAGAGAGAGAGTGAGAGAGAGAGAGAGAGAGAGAGAGAGAGAGAGAGAGAGAGAGAGAGAAGTAATATACGAAATGAAATGCGAGTCTCTGACTGTGTGACTGTCTCGCACTCGCCATAGAAACGCAACCAAAACCTGATGTCAACCATAAATCTTGTAATCCAAGTGTAAATGTAGTGAAAGAGGGAAACGAATGGCTCTGAAACTGATTCACTCTTATCTGTTATCTGGCGCTCAGATATGAGGATCGATGGCGTGAATCGCGAGCGCCGTCACCACTGGACTTAGCCTTCAGGAGCTGAGCGTTAGTTGGCGTTGAAGATGTGCCAGAAGTGGAACAAGTATTAGATGTATCAGAAGTCTCGAAATGAGCTAATGTTTGCGCTATCTTTGACCCAAATATAACAATACGAACATTGCGTATGACTTTAAGAGGATTCTCGCCTAATCTCTCAGCACTTTCTCTTCAATACAATTGTTATTATTATTATTACTTTTTATGTAAGCCTTAAGAATATTATTTCTAATGAAATGAACAAAATCGCTAAATCTCTTGTTTTCTCTTTATTTAACAATCAATATATTACAAATTAATTTCAATTACTATTTTTTATCTAACATTTTATCAAACACATTTTATATCAAATTGAATTATCAATTTACAGCTTGACACTTTTTTGAATTCCATATTATCAAATATTATTTACGATTTATCAAACATATATCTGGAAAACTTTACAGCATATTTTTATACAGTATTTGTTTAACAAATTAATAAAAATTAATTCTTTAACAAATCATTATATAAAATTAAATTATTATAATGATGCTTTATTATGCAAATGTTAATTATTAATTAACAAATAATAATAATTATTATAATTATATTTAATAAATTAATTAGTTGCAAATTATTGAATATTGAATTTAATAATAATCTGAAGTGGACACATTTTACTAGAATGTTTATATTTAAAGAAAAAATTTATTATATAAGCATACAGTATTTGATAAATTTTGCCAAATATTGAAACACGTATTCTTTTTATTAAATTTTTCCTAACTTCTTGTAAAAGCTAATAAAGATTTCTTTCATTTTGATTATACAGTATTGTTACAAATTGGCTCTACTTATGGCCACTTCTGGCGTTTGTTTTAAACAATCAAAATATAGATACTGTAAACCAATGTTATATTAACAAACTTAAACTTTATAAGTTATACTGTAATAATCAATATAAATTACTTAAATTGAACATGAATATTATTCTTAAAATGTACAATTTTCATCTATGTGATTAAGCTGCAAATTTTATTATGAAATATATCGTAAAATACATTGTAATTTGATCTGAACCAAAATTTTAGTAATGCAGATAAGACTTGCGTTTCATCTATCAGATCAAGTATTACATGATATACAGTATATGAAAAATAATGGTTTTTTTGCATTACAGACAATATTCTATAACTCAAAACGCTTTGTGACCAAAATATTCATATAGAATAGACTTATAGAATATTTTAAGATAAAGAATAAGGATTTATATTATAAAAATTTATTTGTTGCTCTAAAAGCGATTCGATTTATAGAATATTTTGAGATATAGAATATAGGAATTATGGAATATTGTCTGTAATGTTATCATGCTTTGCTTTGATCATGGATATTTTGTTTTGTATTTTAGTTAATGCATTCAAAATTTTTGTTTAAATATAATAAAAGCAATTGTTATCTATATATTAATCAAGCTTCTTTCAATTTGTTCAGTGTTTCGTTGATTTGTTTGTTAGAAATTAAAATTTATTGTATAAAATGACAAAATTACACAGTTTATTTCATAATATGTCTGTATTTCTGATTTATTATATATATATATTTAAAACTTTTATCTTAAATTTGTATA
The DNA here is from genome assembly GCA_034697605.1 of Metabelba pulverosa. Classification (NCBI taxonomy): domain Eukaryota; kingdom Metazoa; phylum Arthropoda; class Arachnida; order Sarcoptiformes; family Damaeidae; genus Metabelba; species Metabelba pulverosa. Next base: position 10,939 of record JAQIXC010002026.1, read on the forward strand.
ATTAATCACTATTTTAGAAACATTTTATATAATATTAGTAAATATAAACTAAAATAGAGTTCAATTTAATAATCAGATTTAACAAGCAAAAATACGCGTTTTGAAACAAATTTTTGATACAAATATCATGATAAAACAATGTTAACAATCTCCCAACTAATCGATAAAACAAACAAAACAAAAAAAGCAGATAATGACTGTTTGAACAAAAAATTATGGTATTATTACATTATTTGGCAAATATTTCGAATAAATACTTGAATTGTTTGGAGAGTATGAGAAGTGAGCGAATGGAGTGGTAGTCGAGAGCCGAACACCGGAGCCGGAGTGTCAATAACGCGGACATTCGGTTGAAGTGATGGTAAACTCGGTCTCAAAATTGCTTAAACCACTGCTTTGGTCGCGTTTGAGTGCTTGGGTGGGCCGGCGTCTGAACGAGTGCTTCAGGGTTTGGCATTCGGTAGAAGTGGTCGATCGGATGTATTCGTATGTGAATCCACTCAACATTCCCGATATGAGAGGTGCGACCCAATAGACCTGAGCGGCACAAGTGGCGAATGCAAACCGAGACAAGACATTAGACATCGATTGCAATACATTAGGCACTTGTATGGAGGAGTAGGCATACCCAGTGGTTGTGCCAGATGCCTTTTACGAGCGCCGGTCCAAACGAGCGGGCTGGCGAGAACGAGGCTCCGGTGTGGCGGAACTGCAACCAAAAGCAATGTTTGCAAACATATTAATACGAAGTGAATGACGCGAAACCATAAAACTAAGTCAAAAGATATCTGAAATTCAAGTATAGATTCTTTCTTTCAATTCGTTCTTTCGATTCGTTCTTTCGGTTCGTTCGCCCGAATGCCAGTTCTGTAGGCATTCGGCTCTTTAGAGCGAACGCATCATTAAGTCAATTACGATATGACTCCACTTCTTCTCTACCCTATTCTCTATCCGATTCTCTGCCCTATTCTCTGCTGTATATACAGTAGCGATGAGTAATAGATCTGCCATTGCTTTCACTCAACCAAACGGACAAATATTGCCATTTCTAAGTCGCTGTCAAATATCATTGGGTTTCGAGAAATAGATTCCAACTTTTGTTTATACTTTTTATACTCTTTGCCTCAATTTAATCCAAGCTCTCAATTCGCAGTCGTTTTAAAATCCTGTTATCAAAATCACTATTTATATGATACTTA
>JAQIXC010002027.1:0-12132 GCA_034697605.1 Metabelba pulverosa
GCGTCCAGCCATTCGCAGCTAAATTGTACATGATCGCTTTCTTGGCAACCATAGCATTAATTCTATACCAAATTTAATTAAATCGGCGGATAACAGTTAAGTCCTCGAACGAGTAAGTTATATGTTCATCATGACAAAAAGAATATTATTACAAAATGATATTAAAAATCACTATTTTATACAGTTAAGTATAAACACTATAAATTAAAAATGATCAATTTTTGTTTAATTTTTATTATAATGTATCTAAAATTAAATATAATCTTGGTATTTGTCATATTAGTTATTTATTTATCAAGTTTCAGCAAATATTAAATATTTCACCGTTTGTTTAAAGTTATGTAGTGATGCACTTCTTGAATAAAATATACTAGATTAAAAACACTTAAATTAATATAGAATTTTGTGATTAATTGATAAATACATAACATTATAATAGTTAACTTATATGATAATATTTCAAAGTAAAATATATCATTCTAAAAATTAAATTAATTAAAAGCTAGTAATTCAAACAATCTAAACACAAATAAGTATATTGTTATATTTTATTTCATATATCTTTTAATAAATATTTTATCAATTTTACCCAAACAAAACCGAATAATTCTACGGCTAAATCGGACGTAAATCCTAAATCGAAAATATCTCGAAATAATTATACAAATAATAATCAAAACAATGATTGCATACAAAACGCTAAATATTTTTAGATAATATAAAATCAAACAAAACTGTTCGGAAGTGTCGGTCCATTCGCTCCAAAACATTCGCATTTGATTCGCGTCTTTGCACTCGAATGTGGCGACCGATGCGTATAGAGTACAGACATCTTCGCACCCTTTGTCCGCAAACAGTCGGCTCGAGTGGCTGACAATACCGGCCTTTTCGGCGATTATTCCCGCAATGAATAGGTCGTCCAAATCAAGAACATATCCCGAATACGAATCGATGGCTTCGAGTAGTCTATGGGTTATATCTCTGGTGAAGACATACGCACCGCCTCTCACATAGTCGGGGTAATGATTGTCGGGCCAGTACTGCGCCGGCATTCCCCACTTTCCCGTCCGGGAACCTGTAATACTATCGCCGAAAATTCCCGTAAATCCAGACCTGAATTCGTGTAGTCTTTGGATCAATAGATCGATTCGAAGCATAACGTCGTCGTCAGTCTTGACTACGAATTGACTTTTCGGACAATTCTTGTCAACCCATCGGAGGATTGAAATCGCTTTCAAAGTATTGTTATAATAGTTGTCTCTAAACCCAAATTGCATTATATCGTCGTATTTCGAGGACTCGACCCGCAGTTCCCAATTCACCGATTCTTCGGCGTTCAGTCCAATCGCGAAATACACCGAAACGTTGTGTCTCTTCGCGTCCGCAACCCATGTCTCGCGCAATGTCTGCCGTCTCTCGAAGTACTTGCCTTTCGAAAGTGCGGCCGAATGTATGAACACAGCTATCGGTTGCTTATGATTGCACTTCATCTTCGGCTCAATAATCACGACTCGAGTTAACGCCAACTCCTCTCTCGAGTGAAAGTATTTCCTTCCGTTCGGCCCTTTAGACGACAGACCCATGGATTCGAAGTATTTCAAAGACTCGGCTTCTTTGGAGAGCTTATCGATTGCTTGGGTTTCGTATCCATTCATTGCAATCAGGAATACAATCGAAGAGAGGATTAGATTTACAAACATTTTTGCAATTAATGACTCGAATAGACCTAATGTTTCAAAAAAAATTGTTTTAAAACTTTAAACATTGAAAATGAATTTGATTTGTGTTTGCATTCTCTCAACTATGCATTACAGTTGTTAAACAACTTCATTAATACACTTAAACTGCACTGTATTATTCTTACTGTGAACAGAATAAATGAAATATATTTATGTTAAGCAGTGATAAAAAAAATTAATATTTAATGTTTTAAATAATTACTTCTGAGAATAACATTAATCTTATAACATTAATTTTAATTATCATGATTATCTCGAGTAACTATGAATATATACTTTTTCGGTGATAATACCATTAATGAACAGTTCGTCGATACCCGTCTATGAATCGAGTGATTAGTGATTGCGTTATATCTATGAAGAAAGCATAGGCTCTATCGGACACACAGTCCGGCGAAGTATTGCTCGGTTGGTATTGCACAGATAGGGCCCACTTTCCCGACCGAAGTACTGCACCGTATTTCTAACCCATGTCTGCCGTCTCTCGAAGTACTTCCCACTGCTCTCAGCGCTCGAGTGTATGAATACTGCGATCGAGTGTTGACTATCGCAGCCATACTTCGTCTCAATGATCACGACTCGGGTTAACACCAATTGTTCTATTCGACGCTTCTGACCACTGAGTGATCGCTGAATATGTAGTTATTTTTCGACATTTATTTGTTTGAATTTTTAATTAATTAATTAATTTTTTTATTTAAACATTTTATTTATTAATAAACAAAACCAATCAATACATTCAAACTATATATAAATATTAAAAAATCTGAAAATAGCATACTTTTAACTAGTTTCTTGAAATTAATTTTGTACATTTTAGTAATGTTTATAAACTAAATAATATAAAAACAAAATTAAATCATGTTATTTTTTATACCAATTTGTAAGCAATTTATAGCCGAAATAACCCAAAATAATGACACAAATTATGGATATAATGACTGCAATTGGAATTCCGATGACTTTTAAATAATACATATTTACACAAAACTGTTCGGAAGTGTCGGTCCATTCGCTCCAAAACTTTCGCATTTGATTCGCGTCTTTGCACTCGAATGTGACGGCCCTTGAGTAGAAAGCGCATACGTCTTCGCAGCCGTATTCGCCGATCAGATCAGTCGAGTTACGGTCAATACCGAGCTTTTCGGCGATAACTCCGGTAACGAATAGGTCTTCCATATCGAGAACATATCCCGAATACGAATCGATGGCATCGAGTAGTCTATGGGTTATAACGTTGGGGAAGAGATACGCACCGCCTCTCACATACACGGGGTAATAGTCTCCGGGCCAGTACTCCACAGGCATTCCCCACTTTCCCGACCGATCGACGCCATTATTTCTCGCAAATTCTCCGTTGAATCCCGACTGGAATTCGTGTAGTCTTTGGATCAATAGATCGATTCGAAGCATAACGTCGTCGTCAGTCTTGACTACAAATCGACTTTTCGGGCAATTCTTGTCAACCCATCGGAGGATTGATATCGTCTTAAGCGTCAGATTATAATACGCGTCTCTAAACCCGAATTGTATTATATCGTTATGTTTGTCGGACTCCGCCTTCAGTTCCCGATTCACCGATTGATTGCCATTCAAAGCGATCGCGAAATACACCGAAACGTTGTGTCTCTTCGCGTCCGCAACCCATGTCTCGCGCAATGCCTGCCGTTTCTCGTAGTACTTTCCACTCGTCGTTGCGGCCGATAATGCGAATACAGCTATCGGTTGCTTATGATTGCACTTCAGCTTTGGCTCAATAGTCACCACTCGAGTTAACGCTAACTCCGCCGCCGAGTGAATGTATTTCCGCTTCGGCTTCGCTTTCGCCGAAAAACGCATCGATTGATAGTCTTTCAAAGACTCCGAGTCTTCGGACAACTCATCGATTGCTTGCGTTTCGTATCCATTGATTGCAATCAGGAATACAATCGAAGAGAGGATTAGATTTACAAACATTTTGAATTAATGGAATATTAATAACAAATATTTTTATGTTAGAAATTCAAATATTATTCTGAGAATGCCATTCACTGTCTCGCGGCTGAATGTTACTTTCTATACAATTTCTACAGTAGTTCGAATAGAAAACAAATATTTTTTATTTCAAAACTGTAATCAGTAAAAATTAATTCGATTTCAATTAGATCCTCGCGCATTTGTATTACATTGTCAAACATATGCAGTTATGTTTAGTACATAGCATTATTCTCATTGTATAAACACTTAAAAATACAGTTATATTGAACATCATTACAAATAAAATATTATCATAATAAGTTTTGTAAAGGTGTAAAGTTTTGCAAATAATTTGCAATAATTTTAAAATTGTTTGAAATCTATTTTGTAAATATAATATTGATTGGCATAATAAATTATTTAAAAATTGCATTCTATATTTAAAATGTTTGAATTTGATAATTAAAATTGGATTCGTGTTGCGAAATAAATAAATCAAAACTAACTAGATTAATTAGTAATTACTAAACATAGTATAGTTAATTAGCTTATTTCTAACTATTTATAGCAAATAAAATAAAAACTATTTTTTTAAATAAGCTAAATCCAAATGATAATTAATACAATGTAATTTAATATTTTATTTCATATATCTTTCAATAAATATTTTACAAATTTTATTTAAGCTAAACCGAATAATTTTATGATTAAATTGCATGTAAAAATTAATCAAAATATCTCAAAATAAATATTTAACTAATAACCTTACATATGATTGCATATTGAAATTCAAAATATTTTAAACTAATATAAATTTCGAAAAAAAACTGTATATACAAAATTATACAAATATTATATATATTTTATACAACTATACAAAATTATATAGTTGAATTCGATAAATATAATAATTTATAAAGTTTATATTTTATTTTACTGTTACTGTTACAACTTGCTATTAATATTGAATTAGACTTGCTTATAATTTAAATACAACACATCAGAAATTTTAATCAACATTTCAATTAACAATTTTATTTCTTGACAACTAAAACCAATTAATACTGTACATTCAAACTATTTATAAATAATAAAAATCTTATTTTGTTTTAAATAATAAAATACATTTTATAAATTTTTTTAATTAATGTTTATAAACTATACAAAATACAAAAACAATTTTATTTATTTTGTTTTTTATACCAATTTGATAGCAATGTATAGCCAAAATAACCCGAAATAATGATACAAATTATGGATATAATGACTGCAATTGGAATTCCAATGACTTTTAAATAATACATATTTCGACAAAACTGTTCGGAATTGTCGGTCCATTCGCTCCAAAACTTTCGCATTTGAGTCGAGTTTTTGCATTGATATGTGACGGGCGTTGAGTAAAGAACGCATACCTCTTCGCAACCGTATTCGCCGATCAGATCACTCGAGTGACGGCCAATACCGGCTTTTTCGGCAATAATTCCGGTAATGAATAGGTCGTCGATATCTATGACATAACCCAAATAGGAATCGATGGCTTCGAGTAGTCGATGTGTGATATCGTGGGAGAAGACATACGCCGCACCTCTCATAAAGTCGGGGTAATAGTCGTCGGGCCAGTACTGCACAGGCATTGCCCACTTTCCCGACCGGTAAACGGTTGTATTTTTCAGTAGTTCGCCATTGAATCCAGTCTTGAATTCGTGTAGTCTTTGGATCAATAGATCGATTCGAAGCATAACGTCGTCGTCAGTCTTGACTACGAATTGACTTTTCGGGCAATTCTTGTCAACCCATCGGAGGATTGAAATCGCTTTCAACGTTAGATTACGGTACGCGTCTCTAAACCCAAATTGTATTATATCGTTATGTTTGTCGAACTCGGCCTTCAGTTCCCGATTCACCGATTGGTTGGCATTCAATGCAATAGCAAAATATACCGAAACTTCATATCTTTTGACGTCCGCAACCCATGTCTCGCGCGTCGCCTGTCGTCTGTCGAAGTACTTCCCACTCGTCGTTGCGGCCGAATGTATGAACACTGCGAACGAGTGCTTAGGATTGCACTCAATCTTCGGCTCAATTATCGGCTGAACGCGAGTTAACGCCAACTCCTCCGCCGAGTGAACGTATTTTCGCTTCGGTTTCTCTTTCGTCAACAAACCCATCGATTGATAATCTTTCAAAGACTTCGAGTCTTCGGACAACTCATCGATTGCTTGCGTTTCGTATCCATTGATTGCAATCAGAAATACAAGTGAAGAGAGAATTAGATTTACAAACATTTTTTGCATTTAATTAATGGAATATTAAGAACAAATATTTTTTATATCGAAAATTCAAATATTATTCTCAGAATGCTGTCTCGCGACTGAAATTACTCTTGTAATCTTGTAACTCTAGAGTAATCATTTAATTGTTTAACATGACAAGCTTGTAACAATCTCAAAAACCAACTCAACTTATCAAGAATAAAAAAAACGAAATTTTTAATCAATCTAACAAAAATGTTATAGTCTAAATTTATATCAATCTAATGTCATTAGTATTATTCATGAATATAATTTATCATGTTAAATAATTGAAAAACTGTTACATAATCCGACTTTAAATAATCTGAACCGAAATGAAAGTAATTCATTGTTTTATTTCATTAATCTTTTAGTAAATATTTTGAACATTTTATTCAGGCAAAAGCAAATAGTTTTACGTTTAGATCGAACGCAAAAAATAAATCGAATATATCTCGAAATAGTTATATAACTAATAATCGAAACAATGATTGCATAGAAAATGCAAAATAGTTTCAAATAATATATATTTTGACAAAACTGTTCGGAAGTGTCGGTCCATTCGCTCCAAAATATTTGCATTTGATTCGCGTCTTTGCACTCGAATGTGACGACCGATGCGTATAGAGTGCAGACATCTTCGCACCCGTTGTCCACAAACAGCCGACTCGAGTGACGGCCAATACCTGCCTTTTCGGCGATAATTCCGGTAATGAATAAGTCGTCGATATCTATGACATAACCCGAATACGAGTCGATGGCTTCGAGTAGTGTTTGGGTTATATCGTTGGAGAAGACATATGCCGCACCTTTCATATAGTCGGGGAAATAATCTTCGGGCCAATACTGCACAGGTATTCTCCACTTTCCCGTTCGGAGCGCTTTTTTATTCTCCAAAATCAATCCAAGGAATCCAGACCTGAATTCGTGTAGTCTTTGGATCAATAGATCGATTCGAAGCATAACGTCGTCGTCAGTCTTGACTACGAATTGACTTTTCGGACAATTCTTGTCAACCCATCGGAGGATTGAAATCGCTTTCAAAGTATTGTTATAATAGTTGTCTCTAAACCCCAATAGTATTATATCGTTGTATTTCGAGGACTCGACCCGCAGTTCCCGATTCACCGATTCTTCGGCGTTCAGTCCAATCGCGAAATACACCGAAACGTTGTGTCTCTTCGCGTCCGCAACCCATGTCTCGCGCAATGTCTGCCGTCTCTCGAAGTACTGGCCTTTCGAAAGAGCGGCCGAATGTATGAACACAGCTATCGGTTGCTTAGGATTGCACTTCAACTTCGGCTCAATAGTCACGACTCGGGTTAACGCCAATTCCTCTCTCGAGTGTAAGTATTTCCTTCCGTTCGGCCCTTTTGCCGACAAACCCATCGATTTGTAATATTTATAAGTTTCCGAGTCTTCGGACAACTCATCGATTGTTTGCGTTTCGTATCCATTGATTGCAATCAGGAATACAATCGAAGAGAGGATTAGATTTACAAACATTTTTACAATTATTTAATGCAAATATTTTTATTTTAAAAACATTAAACATTAAAAAATATGAATTAGATTGCACTTTGCATTCTCACGCCTTTATATTACAGTTGTTAAACAAATTCTGTAACTTATATTGCCTAGTATATTTCTTACATTATACAGTACAATGCAAATTACAGTTCAATAAGTAATACAATTATTTATGCAACATTAATTCAAACGTAAAGATTGTTTAAAACATTAACCGAATAATTTTAAAATTGTTGTAAATCTATCTTGAAACGTTAATGTTAAAAATAATGATTGATTTTATGTTATCATGTTTTATTAAGTTAAATTAACTTGCTCCTATCGTAAATTTTATCATATTGTGAATATATTCTGTAGTAATTTAGCAATTTATTGTATTTTCAAGTAATTATATCTTTAATTTGTTTGTTTAAAAATATAATGTTATTGTTAGTGAGTTAATTAATTTATTAAATTGTATTTTTATATAGAGAATTTGTTTTTTATTTAATATTTATTTAGTTATTGATTATTAAATAAACTATCAATCTGATATGCTTAATTTTTGTACACATTGCTTGTATAGATCGGGTGCGTCTATTTTCGGCTTAGTGACCAGAACTCGGGTTAACGCCAACTCATGCCTCGAGTGAACAAAACATCTTTCGATACACTTATGCGGCGATTGAGTGCTCGTCGAGAGTGAAGACAAACCAATCGACTCGTCGTATGTATAGGACTTCGACTTTTCATATGAAAAGTTATCGAATTCTTGTGTATTGTTTTATTACTGCAATATAAATAACACAACTTTTTATGCAATTTATTTTGTTAACAATAATTAAATCAAAATTTATACTAGATAATTGTCAAAGTTTTATTTTGTTAAGATTAGAATAATTTATTGTGTTAAAGTTACAAAGATTTATTAAACAAAAATTAAGTTAACATCAATTATACAATTCTTATATTATTTCTGATATATTTTAACAAATTCGTTATAAATATTTCTCAAACAAAATAAATGTTTAAATTGAAAGCAAAAACTAATTCGAATAAATCTCAAAATAGTTATACAAATAATAATATAAACAGTGACTGCAATAGAAATGATAATAATTTTCAAATAATATAAATTCAGACAAAACTGTTCGGAAGTGTCGGTCCATTCGCTCCAAAACATTCGCATTTGATTCGCATTATTGCACTCGAATGTGACGACCGATGCGTATAGAGTACAGACATCTCCGCACCCGTTGTCCACAAACAGCCGACTCGAGTGGCGGTCAATACCGGCCTTTTCGGCGATAATACCGGAAATGAATTTGTCGTCTAAATCGAGAACATATCCCGAATAGGAATCGATGGCTTCGAGTAGTGTATGTGTTATGTTGTTAGGGAAGACATAGGCACCGCCTCTCATGAAATCGGGGTAATAATAATCGGGCCAATACTGGACAGGCATTACCCACTTTCCAAATCGGATCGCTTTATGATTTCGGCCAACGATTCCATTGAATCCAGTTTTGAATTCGTGTAGTCTTTGGATCAGTAGATCGATTCGAAGCATAACGTCGTCGTCAGTCTTGACTACGAATTGAGTTTTCGGACAATTCTTGTCAATCCATCGGAGGATTGAAATCGCTTTCAACGTTAGGTTATAGTAGTTGTCTCTAAACCCGAATTGTATAATATCTTTATGTTTGTCGGACTCAGCCTTCAGTTCCCGATTCACCGCTTCGTCGGCGTTCAGTCCGATCGCGAAATACACCGAAACGTTGTGTCTCTTCGCGTCCGCAACCCATGTCTCGCGCAATGCCTGTCGTCTCTCGAAGTACTTCCCACTGCTCTCAGCGCTCGAATGTATGAAAACAGAGATTAGTTGTTGACTATCGGCGCCACTCTTCGGCTCAATAATCACGTTTCGGGTTAACGCCAATTGTTGTCTCGAGTGAACGAAAGTCCTTTCGATCGGCGTATTCAACGATATAATGTCTGCCAAAAATATATCGATTTTCTCAAAAATATTTGCATAAAATACAAAAATAATTAATAAAATAATTACAAATAATTTGCTTATAATGCAATACATTTTTCAATTTAACAAAATTATTAATTCAACATACATTAAATGTGAATATCATGTATATCTTGTTTTTGGCTTAATGAGAATATTTGAGCTGTCTACTCTACTCACCTTTCTCTTTATCATTAGTGAAATTTTCAAATGATAAATGTGTCATGCATAAATTATTAAAAAATATTTATTATTATTCATATATTCAATATCATTTAATGTTGAGTTGGACTGAAAACCGTAATTATAAATATTCTAGTTCTAGTTGTAATTTTTAGGTTAAACTATCCATGAAGCATTTTATTAATTCATGCCGTGTTAAATAATAGCCATCTCAAAATGATTAGTAAGAATAAAAATAAAATGATATTTGGGTCTTTAATATGAAAAATCATCGAATTCTTGTGAATTGTTTTTATTACTAAAATATAAATAGCATGCAACTTTTTAGGCATTTTGTTAATAGTAATAAAATCAGAAATTGTTACTAAAAAATTGTCAAATATTTATTTTATTCAGATTAGCATAAATTATCATGTTATAATCATTAAAATTATAAAATAATTTATTTGAAATATAACATGCTTATATTATTTCTGATAAAATTTAACAAGTTGTTTATAAATTTTTTTCAAACAAGACAAATGTTTAAAGTTGAAGCAAAAATTAATTCGAAAAGACTTTATAATAGTTATACAAATAATAAGAAAAACAATGACTGCAATAGAAATGATAATAATTTTCAGATAATATAAATTCAGACAAAACTGTTCGGAAGTGTCGGTCCATTCGCTCCAAAACTTTCGCATTTGTTTCGCGTCTATGCACTGGAATGTAATGGCCGTTGCGTTGAGAACGCGGGCGTCGGCGCAACCGGCGGATCGAATGAGTGACGACGAGTGGCGGCCAATACCAACTGTTTCGGCGATGACTCCCGTAATGAACACTTCATCCAAATCGAGAACATATCCCGAATACGAGTCAATGGTTTTGAGTAGTGTTTGGATTATATCGGTTGAGAACACATACGCCGGACCAGAGGTAAAGTCAGGCCAAGTGTCGTTCGGCCAATACTGCTCAAGATTGCGCTTCTGCCGACTCTATACACCTTCTCGTCTATTAAGAGTTTTCCATTGAATCCAGTCTTGAATTCGTGTAGTCTTTGGATCAATAGATCGATTCGAAGCATAACGTCGTCGTCAGTCTTGACTACGAATTGAGTTTTCGGGCAATTCTTGTCAACCCATCGGAGGATTGAAATCGCTTTCAACGTTAGGTTTCGGTAGTCGTCTCTAAACCCGAATTGAATCATATCGTTGTGTTTGTCGGACTCGGCCATCAGTTCCCGATTCACCGCTTCGTCGTCGTTGAATCCAATCGCGAAATACACCGAAACGTTGTGTCTCTTCGCGTCCGCAACCAATGTCTCGCGCATCGCCTGTCGTCTCTCGAAGTACTTCCCACTGCTCTCAGCGCTCGAGTGTATGAATAGAGCGATCGGTTGTTGACTATCGCAGCCATTCTTCGGCTCAATAATCACGTCTCGGGTTAACACCAATTGCTGTCTCGAGTGAACGAAAGTCCTTTCAATCGGTGCTTTCGACGATAGACTCTCTGCCAATAATGGATTGTTTTTCTCAAAAATATTTGCATAAAATGCGAATATAATTAATAAATTAATTAAAAATAATTTGACTAAAATGCAATACATAGTTTAATTTAACAAATCTATTAATTCAGCTTAATTTAAATATTAATAAAATATATATTCAGTTTTTGGCTTATAAGAATAATTGAGCTGTCTACTCATCTAGCTCATCGTCATTAGGTTAATTTGCAAATAATTTTATAGATACATGTGTTATGTACAGAGAGTTTTTTCTCGACCGTTTTCTATTTTATAAGCTTGCTAATAGTTTTATTTTTTGCATCTAAGTAAAGTTTTAACTTTATCATTTTAGTATCTGAGTAATATTTTAAATTATACTTAATAATTTTCAAATATTAATCAATATCATTGTACTTTAATGTTCAAAAATAGATATTTTATATGAACTGTATAATTTTTGATTCACTCGTTCGATGATCTCTCTGTCAGTCAGGAATACGGTTTAATTTGCTATATAATTAAAGTATTGTTAACTAATAACAAGATTCACAACAATTTAGCGGCGAATGGGAAGACGCGCGGCCGTAATTAGCGGCCAAAGTCGGTGATCTCTATGCAGTAATTAATACATTTATACAGTGTACAGTACAATGCATAGCACTCTCTACAGTAGTGCTATACATTACACTCTGCTATGCAGCATTAACACAAGCTAGCACACTCTGCATCAGGGTGACCAGCGCTTACCAAGTTTCAATCTGGACATTGTACATGAATTACGTTATATAATAATTTATAAATGACGTAATTATATCTCCATACTAAAATATTCTCTTTGATATACTTTTCTATTAATAATAACTTATAATTTCGTTATATATAATTTTCTGTTTTGTATGATTCCTATTGTCTCGATATAATTTAGAATGGTACTTCACTTTAATATTTGTT
>JAQIXC010002028.1:0-12118 GCA_034697605.1 Metabelba pulverosa
AAAAATGCAACTTCTCATTTCAGCATCAGAGAATCATGCGCCTGCGTACTAATGCCTAGAAAAAACCCTTTACGACTCGATTCTTCAATAGTTCTGGTTTTAGCTATATTGAGCTAAACATAGAATTATTCAATAAGTTCTTGTTATATAACAACTCTTTTCAGCTATGATTAAGTCATTCAAAATAAAGGTTTTCATTAATACGATACACTCTATACTACTTTTCAATTGGTTTCCCTCCAGCTCTCTCTCTCTCTCTCTCTCTCTCTCTCTCTCTCTCTCCTGCGTATTGCCAAGTTAATACATTAATACATTGGTGCATTTGGAGCAATAAATCTAAATCAGGTATTCATTCTTTAATTCATTTATTCGTTGAGTTTATTGTTGAATCTGTTTTCACGTCTCTTCACGTCTCAACAAATCGCTTATCATTAGTAGTTGTGAACCAAACGTTCGCTTCCTTTTCATAGAGAGCTGTCATAAGAGTGTTTTACTCAATATTAGGTCCGACTCTATAATTACACAATAAGTTAAATAGTTAGAGCGACGGAGAGACCAATTGAGAACATTGTTCTGCTCTATAATTAAGGTTCGCATGCAATGCATAGAACTCATCAAATTGTTTGGTGCAGTCGAGAGAACGTGTGTGGGGTTTGTTAGTCGATGCCATCACTTCACTTCAAACAGTTTAGTGGTTTAAGACACATAAAAAACATTTGCATTGCCTCTTAGCCACTGCAAAAACAAACAATTCCAACATTCGAAGTGCTGCTCAAAGTTTTCTCCTACACTACGGACTGGCTGTAGGAGAGACTGCGAGAGACTGCGAGAGAGACAGTGAGAAAGGGAAACGATCGAAACACTCGCCTAATCGTAGGTGTGTTTCATTTACTAATCAGATAACAATAGGAACGCATGATTTTTCACTTAAATAAATAAAAGAATCAAAATTGATTTTTCACCAAGAAAGAAATATGAGTGAAAAATAGGCGATTTTTTGCCTCCCTTTCTCGGCTTGAATAACAACGACTAAACTTAGAGACTATTGTTGTATAAGTGATCGTATATTTTAGGCGTCGATGTACTGCAGTATCAATAATGATAGTAATGATGGGTTGCCTCGCATTCACATTCCTTGCTATCAATTGCTGGCACTCGAGAAAGACGAGCAAATTTCGCAAAAATTAAAATGCAATACAATTGCAATTGCGCCTCAAAAAGGCAAATGTGAACAAACATGAAGGCAAAGAAATTGCATTCCTCTAAACGTGAATATATTTTTTAATAATGCAAAAACAGAAAACTGTATTATATTATTATTTCACCGAAAATATAATATCGAAATCCAGACCTTATTATTGTTATGTATGCATATGACGTGAAATTTGCTTTTCAAATATAATGGTTACGAATACACTGTATACAGTATAATATTTTTGGAAAAAAGTGTTTTAGCAAATGATAAACAGAAATTCTGTCTTATATTTGAAGCAAAAAGTATCTTATATTAGATGATAAGAAATATGATATCTCGCTCTCCCTTAGCGGGAATTGATATGATTTTAGCAAAAGTACATTTCGCTGTTTCAATCATTTTTAGACTTCAAACTAATTCCTATTTCTTATTAAGAAGTTTTGCGAATATCTTCTTTAAAAACATATTAAAACGTAATCTTTTTAGAGTAAAACCCTAACAATCTTATATGAATTCTGAAATTTTAATAAATTATTTAAGCATTGAATTAATGAAGTAAAAAAATATAAAGAATTAATTAGTTTAATTTATTAATTAGATTCGCAAAACTAATACATATGAAGAGATTCGGTTCCCTCGGCTAAGAAATTATATAATAGAGTAATGACAGAACGGGGCGGATATGAGAATGTTTTTTGCGGCCAAACACACGAAACGCTCGTCTCTGCGCTGTTGTTGCGCTTTCAGTCCCAACCCGTCTCCTCAATACATACACTACAGACAGTATATGAGAAAAATATGAAAATTATGAAAATTGATTCCATTAGGCGTTTGCAAACATTGTTTCAAAAACTCGTATTTTTGCAGTAGATTTAGGCAAACATTAGGAAACGAGTGTTTCGTTTCTTTTTCTTTCGTTTAAGTCTCAAAAATATTAGTTTGAAAAACAGATATGACTTGTGTTTGTGTTTTTCGATTGCCTTCTATTCCATCGCAACATCATTTCGAACGTCTGCCACAAACTCTTCACTCAATCGCCGGCTTTGCTGTATATTATTGCGATATTTCGAAACACAATTCAACAAAATTTTATTCGCTTTTTCAGTTTCTTCTCATAAAAATGATTTTTTGATATCTTTTCTTACATTAAATTATTAAATAAAATGAGAAAAAATAGAAGAAAAACCAGAAATGCTATTCTTAGTGCTGGAGAGAACTAGCAAGATTGATTGCACGTCTTTAATAATAAATCAATCAATTTTAATAATTGATTGATAAAAGACCAAAAATACGAAAGTTTCGATTTTTACAATATTTTAAGAATAAAAGTATAATTAGCGATAAATCATTTTGTTTGGCGAGAATTTGCTACAAAAATTCGAATTATTAGAAACATTGCAAACATTCACTAAATGATAATAAATTGAATTTGGATTTAAAGTTCAACTAACCAGCAAAAATATATGCTCTCATCTAATGGATGCTTCCAGCTTCCTGGATTATAAATTTTGCAAGACTTTTTAATTTATCTTTAAAATAATACATAATTAACTAATTATTCCAACATGTTAAGGATGTATTTAAAAGTCGCATCTCTTATTTTTAATACTTGATCTCAATTTATTAACTGATTAAATATTTATTTTTTAAAAGTAAAATATATTCCATTTTAGCATTTATTTCCCAAAATAACGGCAAATTGTGTTAAATTTCTAATTCATTATTTAATGCTTATTTATTTACTGTAAACAGATTTTGTGCTGTATAAAATTAATATATCTGTTCGAGAGTTCAATATTCAAGATTATACGCAAAGATTACGTGTGTGTATGTGTGTGGGCTCTCTCTCATTGACCTCCAAAATCGGTCAATACTATTATAGTTACTTTTGAAAAGTTTTTGGGTGAGACTTGACTCAATTTTTTAATAACTTATCTAAAATTCAATTATAAGAGAAAAAAGTTAATTCTTTGGAAAACATCTTTTTTGAGCAAATATTTTGAGAGTAAAGAAAAAGATTGGAAAAACATTTTTTCGAAATTCGTATGAAAGAGAAGTCTCATAAAAGCAAAGTGTGGCGAAGCATACGATAGCTGAAAAACTTTGATTTATTTTATATAAACAAATGTCGGAAACAATTGCATTGAAATCTGTTGAACAAATCGTTGAAAGCAAAGCCCACTTCAGACGTAGTGCGGGTCTAGTGTTGAGAGAAGTGTTGAGTAGTGTTGGAAAACTTCATATATTCTTCTCTAATATAGTTTAGCATTAATTTGAGTCGAAATGCATTTGCATTTGCATTATGTGCTGTTCGGAGCGCTAACTCTGATCCGAATCGAAATGTTCGGCACTTTTATTGAAAGTAATGCTCTGTTTCTGAGTCTTCACTTAATATTTACTCTGGAGTTGGAGTCGCATCAGCTCTCTGTCAACTAAATTCAATGACAGAGAAAACTTAGTTATGGGGATGAGTTCATCTATCATTCTCCATTATTCAGACATTCATTCCCCTCAATCTGCTCTCCCCATTACTGCATCCCTCCATCCCCAACCCTCCATCCCCAACCCTCCATCCCCCAACCCTGCATCTCCCCATCACTCCAGCCCTTCAAAAGAATTGAGTGCATCGTTGGAGTAGAGATGTGTCAGTTCTAGTGCTCAAATCGATGACTATTCTCTCGTCTCGACTATTGTGCACTACTATTGACATTGACAGCCATAGTCTCGCGGAGATGGCATCGGCGGTGAGGTTGAGTCAGAGAGAGGGACGGGAGAGACGGCTGCGATGGCATCTCTCAATAGGCCATTCACTTTCAATTTACACTCTCTTCCCTATTAGACCGCTTCCAGATTTGTCGACAATATAATTGAACTAATCATTAATAGCCAGCAATAACCCAACTCTACTCCAGCTCTACTCCATCGCTCCTACCGTTCATACCGACTATTCAGCGATTTATCGCTATTCAAGACTTTTTAAAAACTCAATTAATCGACATTTCAATCAAATAAGTTTCGGTCGAATTTTAAAATCTATTCAATTCTATCAATTCATTTGAGTCAAACAAATTTGTGCAGAAAATAAACTCGAATTTCATATAATTAGAACTTATTTTTAATTGTTTGACAATTAGTGAATACATTTGCAAATTATTGCCGAATTCTAATGACTCGTTTGAATTTGGACGACGAGAGTCGCAAATCAATTAATTGAATAGTTTTCACAACAAAACAGTTGTCGTTGAGTTCGCTGAACCGACGAAATTAATTCGTTTATCAAAAAACACAATTTTCGGGTTTGAAATCTATAGCAATAAAACTTTTCAATTCAATTAATTCTGTAAATATATTCTTTTTATTATTTATTGCATTCTTTGTGTTATTATTATTATGGCGAGAGATAAGAGATATAATTTAGAGCTATTTATGAATGAAAACACTAATACAATATTCTATACGTGTTCTCTATATTTACAAATCGAAATGCACTCATATTTGCAATAAAACCGAAAATATATGTTTTGTCACTAAATGCTATTTGTGTGACAGGTTTACAGGTTTTTGTGTAGAATTTTGCAATTGGTTTGAAAGTCAACAAAATTCTAATGCATTTCTGAAAATTCATTTATGTCCTCAAAAGTTATGACAATTTTTGCGATAAAAACGCATTTCTCGACCAATATTTCAGAATATATTTCTATACGACAAACCCCTAGGTGTTAGTCAAGTAGTCAAGTGTGTAAACTGATTGTTTCGGACTTGATATATTTATTACTTTCTTACATCAAATTTTTAAAAATATTTAGATATTTTATTTAATAAATATTATCAATACATACATATAAACATTTATGGTAATAATACATACTTTTTAGCATATTATTTCTATTCAATACTTTGAGTCGAAACAAATATCGATTTGTATTTCATAAACCACTTTCACTGACGACTTGTCCACCACTTGAAGCAAACGGTTTTGTGTTTCAACTTATCTTTGAATTACATTTAAAAACTCAAATTTCAATTGTATTAATCTAAAAGAATCGGTGAAGAAGTTTTTAAAAGATTAACTTTCTAAAACGTTAACTGTCTTATTTGTCGATTCGGTCCATTTCTTCCTTACCTCTATCTCCCTCTCCTCCCTCTCCCTCTCCTACGCATTCTACCATTTAGTTTAAATCAGAACCTTCTGAGGCGTTACAAAATTTGTAACGTTTTGACAATTTTTAGCGCATTTTCTAACTGAATATTGCAGACAGAGTTGAATATTTGTAAATAACTCACTATCGGAGGAAATATCAAATTCTTTTAAACAAATTTTGACTCTCAGAACGGTTTGACTCGATTTTAGGTATAACTAAGCAATGGGTTTGAAATACAAAATATTTTTAAAGTAAATGATTGGCAGAAATAACAAATTGAGTTGAATATAACAAAATAGCAATGTATTTGCAATTGCTCATAAATGTAGATGTTCGACATTAATGTAGATGAAAAATTTTATATTTGCATTAATTTTAGCAATTAAAATTAATGTTTAAAATGAAATAATAATTTACCTAAAGTCAGAGCAGAGAATTGTTTTGATATTTGGATGCAATCTAATGGGAAATTATATTTTCATTTTTTAATCAAACTGTTGGCACGAAAATGAGGAATCTAATTTAGCGAATATAAGGGTGTTTTCTCTGTAGACAATACGGGAATTCTGGTGCGAACTGACACACATCTGCACACATCTCCACACGTTTCGCAGTGCGATGTAGTGGAGGAGAGCTTTGATTATCGCTTAAAACGCTATAATACTATAATAACACTAACTTTAGAGCAGAAGAATTCATTTTCATTTATGCGCAAAACATTATCAAATCATATATACGTTATATACGGTATAAACGCAATATTGCCGTACGAGTGCAGTACACAGTATATAGTGTATTGAGAGATGTGTCCCAAGAGTTAGTCTGACGATGAAAATGATGAAAATTTAATCACCACTTTTGCAATTGCTTTCGTCGAGAAAGGAGCAAGGCACTGACGCGAGCCTATCGTTCTATTAAAATCGTCTCTATTTTCCATAATAGTGTCACTTATATACTCTTATGCTCTATACCAACACCACACCAGTCTCTCTCTCTCTCTCTCTCTCTCTCTCTCTCTCTCTCTCTCTCTCGCAAAAATGCGAACTGTAGTGCGTTTGTGAGCCCTTCCAGCATATGGTGACAGCCTTTTATAGAATTGTTCGAAAGAGTGCACAATATTTATTCGAAAGTTTGCTCTTCTCTGTCCCCATCTCTCCTATGCTCTCCTCTCCCCTCTTCTCTCACTCTTAGCCTCGGTTTGTGTTAAACGGAATGCAATTTCAATACAATTTAATACGAAGAGTGAAAACGTTGATGCGATCAAAGTTTGTAAAGTTAGTCGCATTAGATCTGACATTATTTAATTCAATTCATATTTTCAAAGCTATAATTCGACTTCTTATATGAAAATTGCATTTTATTCCCTTAAAAACGTTTATGTCTTTTATATTCGCAGTCCTTCTCAATACAAATACCAAATATCAGCGCCTATTCAGTAAAAGTTTCTAAACATACAATTGAGTGACAATTTCGCACTCAAAAGCATTTTCTCATCAAAACACAAATATTTCTCATATAAAGTAATTATTACTTGAATAAATTACATTTCTATTTGGAGAAGTTATTTTTGTAAATATAAGAATTATTTAATAACTTATTTTTTCATTCAAACTATTGAACGACACTATAAGTACGTAAAAATCGTTTTCTCTCATTGAAAATCTAGAAAAAAAGGAAATTGAAAAACAATTTATGTTTGAATATATGTTTCACTTTTGGATATACAGTACGGATAGTCTTTTCCGAACATAATTAGTAGAATTGCGTGTCTTTTGCTTTTATCGTTAGATACGAACCGATCGATTGCAACGTCTTTGTCAGACTTGGGCAACAAGTTTCACATTACAGTTGTCATTGAAAAGCAATTCATTTGAGAACATCGATTGGTTCGAGTTCTCAAATGTTTGACTTATTTTCGATAAACTAGTATTAATTTCTCTCTTCTCTACTATTCCTGTTATTTGTTGCTCTTAAGTCAAATTTAATTTATATTTCAATTTGAAATAATTTTTAAAAAGCAAAACAATTAGATAAAGTTATAAAATGTAATTAAATTATAATTAAAATGTTAATTTATTAGTATTGAATAATTAGATACGTGCTTAATTATTAATGCTAAATATTTGAATAATTTGATTAGTGCGCAAATCTACATGCTTACATTTGCTTTATTTCGTAATATGATTGACAAGAGGGTTGGTGAAAATGCAAAATTTCAGATTTCAACGTTTAGTTTGGAATAATTAATTAAGCAGTATAATTGATGTTTAAATATTTATTTTTAAATAATTGGGGTTTGCAAAAACGATTTAATTTATGTCTTGGTCAAATACATGAATTAAATTATAATTTTTATTGTTGCAAATATTATATTCAGTAAATATCCAATTTTGAAAATTATTTTTATATTTATTATATGCAAAATACTTTAGTTATAATGTAGAAGGTAAAATATTTATTATTTGAAATGATAATAATCTAAAAAATAATAGTGTATAATGCTAAACAATAATGACTGTATATATTTTCAAACCTATTTTTAAAATTGACAAGCTATTTTGATTTTGACAACATCAATTTTTATATTAAAACAAACTTATCAAAAAATGACTTTTTATAGTTAGACTTTCGTTTTGTGCACAAAATTATAGTTCAAGCTAAATGATAAATTGTATAATAAACTCAAGTTATTATTAGACGAAAATATCTTCTAATTTTGTGAAATATTTTTTCGAAGTTTTCAGTTTTTGTTACAATAACTCATAATCAGTAAAAGAGATGTTTTGTCATTAAAATTAAAGAACTTTTCTCATTATAATCGATATTTATGAGAATGCAGTTGCGATCATAAGTCTTGTGCTGGCATTGAGTGCCGGTTTGCCCGAGAATGAAGACCTGGCGAACACTCCCAACAACACATCATAAGGTTTCTCAAATGCACTTATTTGCTCGAAACTATACAGTAATATTTCATCTCATCTAACATTTTAAAGAATTACATTTGAAAAGAGGCTACAAAAGTAGAAAGTATTGTAAATGTTTTAATGGTATGTTTGAACCTCTTTTCACAATCAAATTGGTAGTCATAGGACAGCGCTATTCAATCGAAATCTAGTTATTAATGTTTTTCAGACAATATTTTTACTACTTTACTACTGATGTTGAAAATGATATAAAAGAATATTTTTTTATTATGTTTCCATTAGAGTAGTGCTAACACACCCAACAAACTGTTCTTGATAGATTTATTGAAATTATATTTTTTATTATTGTCTTTATGTGGATATTTAATGAGATTTATTAAACGTTTAGATAATTAGACAACTGTTTACAATATTTTTATGTTTGTACTATAATATAATAAATGCTTTTTTTGTATAATGCAATCCAAAAGTATATTATTATCTAATTATATAGTTTGATATTCTCGCTATAAAACGGACAGATGATGGGCCAAATGCACTATTAAGCGGCATTGCACTGTTATTATCTAATTTGGCATTATTAAACGCAGTCTATTTTAATTAAATTACACTGGTTAATATTTTGAGTTATAACAAAACATATTATTATCCGGTGGCTAAAAAACTAATTATTCAATCTATTTTATATTTATAATTTACTAAAATTTATTTATTTATATACAAATAAATAAATAAATTTATACTATTAGCCTATTCTAAATGCAACTAAACAGATAATGTTTTACAGTTGAATTTTATAAACCATTAACATGTAATATACATCGTGATTATATTTTTCCATTTTAAAATATTTTGTTTGTTAAATAGATTATATGTAAAATTTTTATAATTGACAAAATGATTATTTCAAACGTTTTCCTGAATTTATATTTAATTGTCGAGCAAAACAATAAAATGAATATATATTTGTTATACATATTTTAAGTTAGTTTACAGAAACTGAAAAAAAGCTTTCATTTTAGTTAAATAAACACACACTTTGTTTGATCTATAAAATCTCGCTACTTATTGCAAGCGAAACATTATTAGACTTTATAAAAACATTTTTATTAAACATTTTGCCACAAAAAAAATTATTTTATTTATTACAGATTTGCTTTCAGACAAATATTCAATATATTCAATATTAGACATGCAAGTCTTAAAAGCTTGTCTTAAAAAATGTTGTTTAAGTAACATAAGGATTTAGATAAAATTACAAAAATTCAGAGCAATTTTTTGTGAATATTTTAAGAAGAAAATACTTTGTATTTATATTAGATTTTAAGATTTAAAACCTGGAGGTTATTAAGTATCGATTTATATTATAGAAAATGTGAAGCATTGGCCAAAATCTCAATTTTAATGGGTATCGGCTTTTCGTCTCATTCTTCTCTAGTTATTGTCAAAACACGAATTGCTGTTTCAAAACATACCGAAGATTTCAAACATTCAGTAATAGAGTTTAATATCAAATGTTTGCTATTGAACCGAATTCTTGAGTTCTATTCGTTATAAAGTAGGCTATGTGTGAAATATAGTCTATGAATGAGAACTTTTCATCTCAACTGTTCAACTGAACAAATATCGCATAATTTTTTAATTTAAAAGCAAAATAAGATTAGACGACAAATAAAAAAATCGGAAAAATTTAGAGATATTTCTATATTATATACTCTATATATTCAAAGGCAAACAATAACATAATTCCGATAAGAATTGTTGAAATAAAATTATTTATTGATTAAATTATTTAGAAATTGTTGTATTTTCGGCGAATCAATGAGCAATGAGTCGAAACTGTTTGGAAAAGAGATAATTGAAAGATTGGAATATAATTTGACGATTTAATGAATGAGAGATAGGAATAGAGTCGTCACTAATTAATGTGAGCAATAATTAGACGAAATGTTGAGTTAAATGATGCGTTTGAAGAACCGTTGACTTATATATTAATTTTATTAATGGCTGTAACGCCAGTGTGAGTGCCAGTGGTTGTGTGTTTACGCAGTTCGACGACGAGCGCCGAACTTCTCTTTCCATACAATTCTTGGTCTCTCCGTTCGCCTCAACTCGTGTGCAGTGTTTGTGCATTCGTTTCAATAGTATTGGGTTTGGGTTTCTGTTATTTTTAATCCATTGATGGTATGGATGGTATGGAGCGGTAGGAACACGATCTCAACCATTGCATCGAAGGGCTATGGCATCCAATGTCAGCAATGTTTTTATGCTATCATTAATCAATGAGTGTTGGGTTCAGCAAACCATTGCCTCGATTTCGGGTTCGGTTTCGCCGAATACGTACACATGAGTAGAGTTTGTGAGTTTGCATTCGCTTCAGACATACATCTTCTGCTTCTTACTTATTACACAGTCTAACTGTCACGAGGTATTTGTCCACAACTCTCCCGCAACTATTCATTGCCGATTTTGATTTATTTAATCCTGCTGAAATACATTTTTATTAAATGATCTAGCCATTAGTTTTATCAACAACAAAATTAGAACCCATAAACTATTAAAAAGAAAATTAAGGGCTGTATTCAAAAAATGCCAAAATTGATAGTCTCTTATCATTTAATTGCAACATAGCTTTGACTGTTTGGCTTAAACTTGTTTTTCCGTTTGACGACACTATTAAACTGCTTTGTAATACAACAACGCATTACACAATATGTGGCCATAAAAACAGATTCCGATCTTTTGTTGGCAAAGCTTTCGCTAAACACTGACTAACGCTCTGTCCTCTCCATCAAACATGTCATACGACAAACACGTCTTCTCCCAACTCATCAATGCATACGACGTCTACGCAAATGAATTGAAAGCAAAGTTTACTTTTTCCCTAATTCACTCTAAAATGAATGCATTTATTATTGATGTAGTATTTTATCAATCAATCGATCATTTTATATATTATTATGATTATAAAATATGTCTAAATCACGGCTTTACAAATAATAAGTGAAGTCTGAATTTATAAACTCTAAAGTTCTTGTCAAAGTGTTGAATTGTACAATGTGCATTAATGATAAATTCGAATTAACAATCAATTTGTTTTTATATCAAAATGTGTTGGACTGTCAACAGAGCGTTGACTTCGATATATAATTTTCAGCGAACACTAACTTAATAAAGAGAAATGCGCTAAACATTTGCCATTTCTGTGCGTTTCGTTTGCCAAACCATCATTCTACTTTTATCCGCACTTTTCTTCAATAAATATTGAAATATATCTTTAAAGACCTGATAAACGACGAATTCGAGTGTTGTGTCGCAACCCATCAATTGTTTTCTTTTCGATTATAGCAATGCATTCAAATGTATTGTTTAGTGTCTTCTCTAGTCTTTGCTTTTCTTTTACCTTTTCTTTGCTTTTTGCGCTCAAATCGAGAAAAGAGAGAATTTTTGTTTCATTCAATTGATTCGAACAACAGATCGGATTGTCTTTTATTTAAAGCGTTTCTCTATCTTTCAATTTATTCAATTCAATTGAACTTTTTAGGCATGATTTGTGAACTCAATTTATTTCCGACAATTTGGTCAATAAATGCATATAATTTTTGGTCAAAATTTTATCCATTCATTGAATTTGATAGTACTTTTTTAGCAATTTATTCAACTAACAAGTTTTATTGTTGAATGCATTCCTGATTCTACAAATAAGATTGGCTTAAAAAATATCGTAAAATTGACTTTTATTTCCACAATATTTATGTTTGGAATCGTTGCAAACATTGTGAGAAGGAAAGGCTGCTCTATGCCCCTCAAGGACGGACACGCCCCTTTTGTGGGGTCGATATACTGCCTAAGGCTAG
>JAQIXC010002029.1:0-12118 GCA_034697605.1 Metabelba pulverosa
TAAACCCGATTTCGCATTCAATTGACGTTTAATTTGATTCGCTATTCAACACAATGTCTGCCCTAAGACAGGCCCTAATAATCGGTGGTTCGCGAGGTATCGGCTATTCTGTGGCCCAAAAATTTGCGGTAATTTCGGCTCAAAGTTAGCCAAAAGTTTTGTTTCGATTGGACACTAATTTCGACATTAATTGGGAACTAATTAGAAAAGCGGTTATAATATCGTAATTATGTCGAGAAATAGCGATAATTTGGCCAAAAGTGTCGACTCTTTGAAGCAGATCTGCGAACCGAACGGAAAGGTCGCAGTGAGTGGACTCGTATGCGATATATCGAGTGAGCGCTCGATCAACGAAAGCGTCCGCAGTATCGACCGAAGTCTCGGACACATTGAAGTGTTGGTCAACGCGGCGGCCATTAGTGCCGACAAACTGCTGGTCAGCGCTTCGAAACAAGCGATTGATTCGGTCATCGAAACCAATTTAATCGGAACTATAGTTATGTGTAAATCCGTTTTGAGACAAATGATTCGACAGCGGAAGGGGTCGATAGTCAACATCGGTTTGCACTCAAACACTCACTTTTGCCCAACATTTCAATTGACTAAACATTTGTTGCGATTACAGGAAGTGTTGTCGGAGTGAAGGGAAATGCCGGCCAAACGATATACTCGGCCTCGAAAGCCGGTCTCATTGGGTTCACCAAATCTTTGGCCAAAGAGATGGCACCGATAGGAATAACTGTCAACTTAATAGCACCCGGTATAGAGCCAACGGTGCTATTTGCACATTCATTCGGCTAATTATTTATTAAAAATTAATTTTAGGTTTTATTAGGACTGATATGACGTCAAAAATAATTGAACCAAAACATGAAGACATGATTCCAATGCAAAGGATTGGTAGTCCAGAAGAAGTTGCGGACGCCGTCCACTTCCTGGCCAATGCGTCGTATATAACGGGTGAAGTGCTCTTATGTGACGGCGGACTACATCTTGTTATGTGATCGACGTTTGTAATCATTTTTAGTAATTTGTTTTAAAATATATTTAATTTAATATTTAAATAAAATTTTATAATAGACTAGAATTTGTTTATGACTTTAATATTAGCCATAATTTACAAATAAATTATTTGATTCTATGTCTCACTTAAAGCAATTAGTGATTCGATTCGGTTTTCGCCTCAATTCTTGTCAGACTTGTTAGGCTAGAAATAATCGAAACAAAATTTAGTGTTTGGCTAAAAACATGTAACAACTAAACCAGGATTAAGCATGATGGGTTGAGCAGACTATATCGGCTTTGATTTAGAGATATTTGTACTTAATTTGAGAAATACATAAAAGTATTTAAACACTTGATCCCTAACCCAATTGGCTTAATCCGGTAGTCATTCGGAAGTTAGTAATACCCGAACTGAGCGTAAACTTTGGCATTTGACTGAATTGTATGATTTATAGCAATAATTATAATTCAATCGACTGTGAGTTCGCATAACTCTAATCTGCTTTCCATTTGCTATTAACTAAAGTGTATATCCAATGACTTTCACTACCATTCGTGCAATTTATAGAAATCTGCAATTAATCTGAGATTCAAACGTTGCAATCGCTGTCTAATATCGAATCAAATTAAGTCGAATCCGCGAATCTGACTCTTGCGGTCGACGTCACGTCAGACTCGCCATTCACTTGAGTCTCACTATTACTCAAACACTCATTCGTTTGGTCTTTGAATCGAATTCGGGATCCCTTTTGAGTGTCTTCCGAATATATGGTTTCTTTGAGTGGATGTGACTCTTGAGTGCCATTACTGGCCACCTCCTGGTGTTGGAGCAGTTTGACGGCCGCTTCGCTGTCGTCGTTGCCGTTTGAGATGATATGAAATTTCTTTTCTACACGAATTGGAAATACATTTAACTAAATAATTGACGAATAGAAGGCATAAAACCCGAATTGATTGGACAAATACCTCGATTTCTTGTGGAAGACTTGCGTTTTGAGTGGAAGAAAGGGGTCTCCCCTTGAAAGCGACGGATCTTATAATTCCTCTGAAGGTTCCACATATAGAGCCCAACGAAGAGCAAAACGACTGACAGAAAGCCAATGCAAATGACATAAATCGGCGTTTTGTTCACTTCTAAGTGACTCGACTTCAAGAGCAAAGGTTTCGTTTTGAACGCAACGAGTCGAGGGTCAGGAGGCGACAGCCAGAGCTCGTTCTCCACCTGTATAGCCATGCAGTCAATGGTTGACATTAACCAGTTTTGCTTAAATCGATCAATCGATTGGCTATTACTTACTTCCGGCAATTCGATGATTGGCGACGCTATGACCGGAACGTGAACTTTGAACTCCGCACACAATCCCTGCTTTATATCTCCATTGACTCTAACGGACGCCAAATCAGATCTGCCGCCGAAAGCCGACTCTAACGGTTCGATCTTCAGTTCATTTAATTCGATTAAAACATCTAGACAATTTTAGTGAAAAATGTCAATTATAAAGATTTTTGGCTCAAATTTTTCTCATAAGAGCACTGACTGGAGACACAGCCGACGAAGTTTGTAAAGTTTGTGAAGCGCTGGTCCTTCTGATAAGTAGCGCCGACTAACACCAGACTCTCCTCATAGTTGCCTTCGCTGTCCAGTTCTTTAGATTCAAACATCATGTCATATATCTCACTGTCGACCTAATGAGCAATATTTGGGTTATTTCTAAGTTTACGAACAAATTACACGAATTTGTGTCGAACTCACTATTAATTGTGCGCTTTTGCCTCTCCGGGTGTAGAGCAGCCAATGCCTATTCCCGTCGGCGAACGACAGCTCTTCACTCATAATCGCTCGACTGCTGACTGTAATTAAATTCTTTGAATAATTCGCTTCATTTCGATATTTAACTCACTTTTGAAATTTTGGTTGACTTCGTGAACGAGAATCGATTGGTCGGCCATCAGAGCGATGTGTACTGAAGAGCTGAATGAATGGATTAGCGCGAGAATAGTTCGGCCAAATTGTTCGGGTGTTTTGTCGGTTGAAAAGGCCAAATGAACACTAATTCTCTCCAATTCCTCGTTGTTTGTGTCATAGGAGTAGCGAACGGATGAGAAGCCGTTAAAGCGGGCGCCGACGTCCTTATTGCAGGTCTCGCCGCCGTATGAAGTCATACTACAGTTACATATTATCTTATTATTCTTCCAGTCCTCAGTGCAGGCGCCGCCGTTGAGGCAAGGGATGCGATCACAGAGCATATTGCACCCGGGCTTGATCTGCCCGATCGCCACCACTGATGACTCTTTAGCGGCTGATCTCAAGTCGTAGAGTTTGTCGCCGACGACGAAGCCCTGTAAGCAGCCGACGATCCCTTGTATCTGCGAAGTGGCGCCCACCTCATCCACGCCCCCCAAGAAAAGCTGACTATAGCCTCCAGCGATGGCAACTGGAGGTCGGGCTGGTTTGATGAGCTCGAACTCGTCGCCTGACTTCCAGGGCTTTTGACTATATTTGTTGAGGAATTGGATCGAGTGGTCGATTATGATGGACGCGTCGTTAGCCGTCAGAATCGATTTACTCCTTTGGCTTCTGTCCACTTTGATCTGAATCGGGTTACCACTGGTCAATATGCCGCCGACGCGGACGGCCCCGCGAACCACCCGGTCGTACGAGTTGAAGGTGAAGACGACGTGAGTTCCGTTTTCGATGTGCAACTGAACGAAGTTATTGTTGTAGTCGTTGGCGTAAAATATCAACGCATTCGACATATGGGTTCTGAAGCTTATGATTATATCCTTCTCGAGGATTGGGTTCACTTCCTTGCCTTCGGCCAACTTCTGGTAGTAAGAACTCGGAGTTATGAATGTCATGCCTATCGAGCAAATAGTCTGAGTTAAGCCAATAGTTGATTGTCTGACGAGTGCTTCGCTTACTATTAGTATTCGTATCGTTTTCGCAATGCCTTCCCGACTGTGATATTGGATTCGCACACTTGCACTGAAACAGTTAAGTCATCACAGTTAAGCATTTGTCACTATTTAGTAAATTACATGCTTAATTAATCTATAAAATATGCCAATACTTCATAAGAGCCCCATAACTCAACACATGTCGCACCGTTCATACATAGGTCAGGCCTGCATAAGGGACGGCAACCCTTCTCGATGTTTGTCGACCTAACGATCAATTTATTGATTAAAATCCTTTCAACTGTTTTCTTATTAAAGCCTTACTTTCGATGCAAATGTTTATTCAAATTAACGACTCTATCGTTGAGAACTAGACCCCTAAGACAACCAATAAAACCGGTGCGAACTTCTGAGTTGAGGAGTAGGTGTTTGGGCGCTCCTCCGACATAGAGAGGGCCTTCGAAAGCGTTAAACTCGTCGTCGTCTTCGAGATCGAAAAGTTCGGAGTTTAGGTTCACTGTAAACCTGAACCCAATATATCAGTTATTAATGCAGTATTCGTTTATTCGAAGTCAATTCCAAAATGCAACTTGATAGTTAAGGGCATACCTCATATGATGTGCGTCACTGTCGACCCAAATCTGCTGCCATTCCCCTGTATTGAGACGTCTGTTTGACTTGAGTTTCACACTTCTGGGGCTATTATTGACGAGAAATTCGAAAGTAATTTCGTATTCGTTTGAAAGGATAGCTTTGAAGTATCCGTGTTGGACATGGAGAGGGGCCTGGTAGTAGATGACAGCCTTGGACGCCGTCGTGCGAAAGCTAACTGCCATATCGCCGCCTTCCCAACCCGACACTTCCAGATATGACTCTTTCGTCTGGAATGTGATCTCGTATTGTCTCGTATCTGAAATTGGCTTAAATTGTGGACAAAGTTCTCAACTCTTGTCACTTAAGACTCACTTGAGTTAACGCAACTGACATTCCCTAAGATGAGGTGCGCTTCGGAGTCACGCATCAGGTGCTTGGTTTGCAAAAAGAACATACGAGTGATGCCGACGTCCTTGGGATCGGTGAAGAAGCCGTCGTCGTGTTTCCAACCAATGGTCTCACTGTCGCAGTTGCAGTACTTCGACCTATCGAAGCAGTTCTGAGCGCTCGAACACATGCAACGGCCCGATAATCCACTGCCGATACTCGTCACCTGATGTCCCGGTTCTGTCGACTTCATCCACGTATAGCTCGCCAGTCTATAAAGACATTCCTTATTCATCATTCACTTGTTCCGCGTTAACACTCTTGAGGGCCAATACCTTAGTGGCGCCGAATTGCACTCATATTTAATATATTGCGAACACTGTTTGGAGTGTCGTATAAGCGAGTGAAGCATTTCGGGAGTGAACTCTCGATACGTGACATTCAGGTAGAAATTGCCGGAAATGCCGCGCTCTCTCACCACCTGAGCCCAGGGGCACAAGAGTACGGTTTAGATGGTTAGGCAATTAGTCATTTATTTCGATTTACCACTTGATGTCGAATATTGTGCTCAATAATCGTCTCAATCATTCCGTTCTTCGACATGGAACAAATCACGTGTGCAGGAGGTAGCGGACCATTCCTATCAATGTCGATGATATAAGTGCCAGTTTTGTGATAACCGGCCAAATACAACTCTTCGCAGGTGCGCTTGAATAGTGCTATTAATAAGAACATTGTTAACCCAAACATGAATTAACAAACAAATGGTAAACTCACAGAAATGACAAGTTTTGCCGACATATCCCGTCTTTTCGCAGTCACATCGTGTCAGCCCCGTCTCGAGAGAGGCAATACATTTGCCGCCGTGTTCGCACACATTGGGGCCGTTGCACGGGTCGACCAGTTGGCAGTTGTCTAATGATATTTTGCCGATAACTGCATACTTATTGTATATAACTCTCGGATCGATTTGGATTTGATTGATAGAGATGTCGCGCAGACATCCTCTCAGGCCTTCGATTGCACTCGAGTTTATAAGAAAGCCGGCGCCGAAAGAGACGTTGGAATAGAAGTATTCGATTGAAATGTTCTTGATAACTGCTTCTTGCTTATATCGGTAATTAGAGGTAATAGCTATTCTGCCCAATCCGTCCGACTCAAGCGCTATTTGTTGCCAAAAGTTGAGCAAATGTTTGAGACCACTCGACACACTCCACAACGGCTTCAGTGAGCTGTTGGACGAACTGATGGTAAACTTGGCCTCACTGTGGCTCAGGTGCAGAAACCAATACTTGTTGCTATCGCTCACATTGTCTCTCAGACTCCCGGACGCGAGGATTGCATCGCTTTTCTCGGATTTGAATTCTAACGTCATTTTCAAAGCAGCGCTTCTCTCGACGTTTATAATGAAATGAGACTTTTTGGTCGACATTGTGATCGGAATCGGCGATATCGGAGAGCACGAGAACTCCGGCGCAAACACACTGTGGTATTGAGCCCTTCGGTTCGAGTGCCGCAACTCATACAGAATGTTAATTGTGTTGAAGTAAATAAATTTAAAACATCCGACAAATCGAAAGTTCATATCAAACGGAATTAATTGGGCGTTGAATCGAGCGGTTGGCACACCTCCGAAGAATATTTCTGTTTTTAATTAGAAGATAGAAAACAATTTTGTAATGATCATTAGCGCATTGATAAGTGTTCTAGATTATATCAAGTTGTATTCAAAGTAAACCTGGATCGACATGAAGATGATGGTGATGTCCTGGAAGTTGTATAGCTTTGGCCATAAATGTGTCAATAAATAAGTGAATATAATTGGAGTGATGTTTGACTGTAATGTTATGCCAGTTATCGTCGGCGAGAGTCGAGTCGACGGACGCATTGATAGGTCCGTCGCCTAAGTCGATGTCGAACTTTAAGAATCCGTTTTGCAAGTAGATAGCGATGTAGTTGTGGACGGGCTGTTCGCCCCGGGCGTACACGAGGATCGCGTCTTTGACTCGTGTCTTGAAGTGGAAGCTAATTCGGTTGACGTCAGAGTGCACTTTGTCTTTGTATTCGTACAGTTTGTACGACACAAACGAGTAGCCGCGAAGAGTGAGCGCCGATATGTTGTCGCTCCTGCAGTGCCAGTCCTCGCGTCTGGTGCCGAAGCAGTCGCAACTCGTATAGGTGTAGTGGTTAACACATTTGGCTTTATTCGCACATAAGTCTAACTTTTGGCACAGATTCAGACAACCGTTTTGTATGCCTTCGAAGTCTGTGATCGAAACGGATTTATATTTATTTGTTTCCGATATATCATTCGTAAGAGAATTGGACGCCATTTGCGCGAAAGTGCGGAAACGGATTTTGCCGATACAGCCGACGAACCGATGGACACTGTATTGCTGATGCGTTACCGACTTTTTCGAATCAAATCCGCCGAAAAAGAGCGCCGAAGACACTGTGGTCTGCGTTTTGCGCTGAAGATAATTGGCTAAAGAAATCAATCCGATTCTCATCCCATTGTTCTTATGGTTTCGATTCTGATTGTCTACCAGTGCTGTCAATGAGCCGTTGATTGGGTTGATAGTGATCTTAACCGTATGGAACTGGTCGTGATTGAGGCCCTGGCCGATGAAAAACGACTTCTGTTCCGGCCCGAACTCGTGGATTATTTTGAGCTTGCCATTTTCCAGCATCACGTACAATTCGTAGACTGGAAATCCTGCCGTTGGATTAATCACCGTATGGTACCTGTACATTTTAAACATTGTTAATTACCAAGCGTATTTTGTTCACATTGATTTTTAAATCGGAAGGGGTTTACTTGTCTATTTCCTCACATATACTGTATGGAAAATATTTCTAAGTTTGTTTGCTCAACAATTTACATGCATTCTAAATTAAAATAGATCTTGCTAGTTTAAATCTTGTTAAATTCAATTGAATTATAAAAAGAAAATGTATGGTAATAATTTTGTCTCAATATTTTATAATTTTTTATATTCTTTAAAATTTGTATTAAGACAATCTAATAATCTTTTTTAGATGCTATTTATTCTTTTTAATAAATTTATCACGTATTTTTTCTGCAATGGCATGACGATATAAACGAAGGTTAAACTTGTTTTTGCCCTAAAACACACTTGCTTAATATTTTTATAACAAATTATTAATTATTTATATCAACTATTATTTTTATATGAAAACATTTGTTTAAAACTCGTTTGAAATTTTGTGTTTAATCTTTATAATCTTTTAGTTGAGTCATTAATATTTTGCTATTAATATACTATATATTCTCATATCAATTTGAAAAAGGCAATTTAGCAAAATTGTTTCTTGTTTATGTGGTTAATTATAGCAAATGATAATAGTAATTAATTTCGTGCTTTTAAATAAAATAAATAGATGTTATTAAAACAACCCAGCTAGAATAGTGATAATTAAAATAACAATAATTTAATGGATCATTTAATTTAGAAGTTTATATTTAAAAACTATTTAAATTACATAGCACAACATTATAGTCAAATTTAGAGATAATATATATTAAGCATGCTTAAAATAAGTTGCATTAAACTCACGCGAGAAGTCCATGCGGACGGTCTGTTTTGAATTGGAAGATGAGTTCTCTCGGCTTCAGAAAACTCCACGAATTGTTTGTATCGATTCTTATGAATGAATTAGATTTGGCGAATGTGTACATCATATTTGTCGTATAATTAGCACTAATTTCGTTCAAATTTCCGACATTTGTTTCAATTTGTTTTGATTCGCAAAACGAAACAAATATGTGGAATAAAAAGGCGAGCCTAACCACCAGGTATTTCACCTTTATCATTTTGCTCATTTTTAGCTAATTAAATGCCTTTTAAGTATATTTTATTTGAAAATTGAGCCAAAACTCGTTAATTAATTGCTTCTCACTTTAAAATCCGTCTCATTTGTCATCTAATTTAAATAGAAATTACATTGTAAAATTAATTTTGGGATATAATTCTTTTGCAAATAACAATTATAAAACAAACAAACGTTAGTTTATGAATTCGAGTCTTTGTTGTGTTAGAAATCAAACGACTAATAAAATAATATATTTGAAAATCGAGAAAATTAGTTAATTTCTGTTTTAGAGATAACCGAAACGAATGATAATTTATTGAAATAATGTATAATATATTGCGATCGGAGATAAATTCAGCGTTAGTTTCGAAAACAATATTTCTTATCATTACTACAATTGTTGTAATTCTCTATTTATACTTCAAAACGTAAGACAACTTAACGTACAGTGAGTTATGGCATAATCTAATCGCGAGAGTTATTCTGTAAATATCGCCGAATATAACGATATTATCTCAATATTAAAGAGCTTTCACATCAATACTATTAAAAAGGGTTTTATGCGAACAAAGACATTGTCTATAAGTTTAGACATTTGATTAACTGGTTAAACAAAATTCAACTTTCAAGTGAAGAAATTATGTAAAATACAGTAAAACTAAAATAAAGACTAACTAATAATGCATTTCTAGTTCTGTCTTTAAGAAATGTTTTCTATCGACAAAAATATAATTCAATTGAAAGTCTCATCAATTGGTTAGAACTCAGATTTGGCGTAAAAGCTGTCGATCGAGTGTCGGGTGGCTCGCAGTGTCTCGCAGTGTCTGCCAGTGTCTGAGAGTCGGTTCAACGGTTGGGTTCAATATTCTGGGCCGAAGTGCTGAACTCGTTGAGCAAATCAGATCTAAAGCACATCGAGTCGAGTCATCCGAGAGGTTAGGTTAGGCCCACATAAAGCGCGAGCTTTCCATCAAATGACTACTTATTTATTCAAATGCGAGAATACGGCACAGATTCGTGTGGGTGTTATGTAGAGTGAAAAGCACCTGAATTTGAAAACCGATGCTTACAAAACGTGGCGACTCTCAGACCCAAGTATTTCCTGCCTAAAGAAGTTCTGACTTTTCATACAACACCCAAAAAGAAGATTATACTGTATTTAATGCATTCATTGCGATACTGGAGACCACATGTGTTCCCCGAATAGCTCCACAATCGTATCGCCAATGCTTTTATGCATTAAAAGTTTTTACCAAACAATTTAATATCTTTCTATGAAATTGATTGAAATTTCGAAGAACCGGTGTCTAGTTCATGGTACAATAATTGCAAAGAAATTATTTCTCCATATTTAGCGCTAATTTTAAACTATGTAAATATAAATATAAAACAATTGAAATAAAATTAATATTGTGTACAC
Source organism: Metabelba pulverosa (assembly GCA_034697605.1). Taxonomy (NCBI): domain Eukaryota; kingdom Metazoa; phylum Arthropoda; class Arachnida; order Sarcoptiformes; family Damaeidae; genus Metabelba; species Metabelba pulverosa. The sequence continues at coordinate 10,139 of JAQIXC010002029.1, forward strand.
TGTTCAGTATACTATTGATATAATTATTTGATAACATTTTGTATATTATAAGACGAAAAATAAGCTTGTTTTTAGCTATGACTGGCATTAGTCAATTGGCAACCAATCTGTAGGAGTTTCTAGTGTTTTAAGTAACTAAAGAAAAAAGTACAGTATAATATTAGAGAGATATAGCCTGGAGAATATAGATTTGAGCAGAGCCTCAACATTGTGGAGGGACTGGAGTGAAGGCCAAGGCTGGGTTAGGTATGAATCGGGAATGGCATGAATCTCGAGAACAATTATTTTCTTAAAAATTACTCAAAAGCTCATAATTCATAATTCGGGTGTTTTTCCCTCTTATTCTGCTCAACAAAACTCACTAATTTAACGCTCTTTGTGTTGATCATTGAATAAATTAAAATTTAGCAAGTTTCTATTCAATTAATTCTTTAGATCTGGCATTTAAAAACACTGTATATCTCTCATATACACTATGAAGTAACTATTATATCGAGAAATGCTGTTTAAATTAACTCGAATTAAAAACGAAGAAAAAATGATTTTCTAAACGCGAAGAACTGTTTAATATTTTCCACAACAAACGTATCGATTAATTTGAATGTTTTCGGCAATTAATCGCTAAAATTGTTCGCTTTATCTGTTATAAATCGATTAATAATTGAATGATTTATTAGATTTGATACACTATAACAGTAGTTGAAACGATAGCATAGTTTGAGGAAAGAAAAGTTCAGTTCAGTCTCTGCCAGTCTATGCGAATGCTTTCATACCTTATTTGGTTCGAAACTTAATTTATGCCTTTGACTGAACGGCTCATTTTTATAAATTCCAATTATTTTCCATTATTTGTTGTTTTAGTTTTAGTTCGGGTTTCGGTAACCGCATGCATATCAAGCGTTTCGCTACTAATTGATTCAGAAATTAATATAAAATTTTTGCGACGAAACGCATAGACTCTCTGATTGCTATAAATGTGTCGAAGAGGTAATCGAGTGACGGGTAAACAGGCGTCGATTGATAGGGTATTTGATATAAGTTAAGGTATGACTCGAATCCTCTAATGTTTTAATGGTTTGGATTCGCAATGTTTGCTCAAAATTGTTTGAAAATAGTTGACTCATCTCTTCAAAGATCACGTTTGAGCCAAACAATTGAGCCATACGTTGATTAGCATTCAATTACCACAGTATCCAGTTTTCAGATTAATTTTTTTAAATAGATTTGTTTTTTAAAAAGTTACATATGATTTTAAATTTGATTGTATTAATTGATAAATATTTAATATAAAATTATGAGATTCAAATTTGGCAATAAATAACTAATACAAAGCAAAATTTAAGTAATATTGTTTTGTGTCAAGTAATTTAAAACATTAAATAAAATTGGTAAAATTTAGTTTATCCAGAAGGTATTGGTAAAAACAAAAACAATCACGCTTGAACGCGTATGCGAAGTTAGTTTAACATTGTAATTATTTTAAATAATTGAAATTAAAATTTGAAAATTTACCTGACTACTATTTGTTGCTACTTACAAAAAGTTAACATGTGTGAAATTTATGTCGACTTTTTGCTTTCATAACTTAAAAATTTAAGGATTTTGCATAAAAACAAATTTCAAATCTAAAACATTGAAACACATGTTTGACTAAAAAACTGTTTATCGGAAGTTATCTCAAATGCACAGCAATTCGCTCGAAGAGAAAAACTTTTTCATTCACTGAATATGAGAACTGCAGCCAAACGTATGAAACTATAGAAGCATATGATCTCTCGTTAACTCATGTTTTGAGTTCGAAAGGCAGTCGAGTTCTGAAATTCCTGATCTGTTCGCTGCGAAAGCTCTATAGCAGTCAGTGACGGATCGCTGTTACGTCAGGAGTGGATCGCATATTACCTTCACTTCACTATTATTTGCAAAATTAATATTCAATTTGAAGTAAGCAGTCATTTGATCTTACCATGCACATTGACGAGT
>JAQIXC010002030.1:0-12116 GCA_034697605.1 Metabelba pulverosa
CTTCGGCGGCGAATCGATTGTTTCGAATCGGTTTGGGTTTCGATAGCGTCGGCGACGATCACTGCAGTCATGCGAACGGAAAGAATGCAATAAACAAACCGATTGTCGTATTCGTTGTATTGGTTTTGTCTTTAATTAAATTCATTATAAATCTATTGGCAAATAGCGACGATTCATACGTACTCATCATTACCGGCGAATTCGCTCATTATTTTGGAATGCGCTTACATTACAACCTGTTTGTCATTATTATTTTATTTTTCTGTATAAACGTACAGATTATATATTACTATAATTATAAGCATGCTATTAAACCGACATTTATGGCCGTATTTGAAGTGATGTCGGGTTTGCGACCGCCGGTCAGTGTCGGTCTAAACGATACGAAACAGATTTGTAAACTAATTTATAAAACAAGATTTTTGCTGAAATTTACCATGTTTAACTCTACATATGTATTGCCCGCCTCCACGTTCATACTCTCGCTATTTCCAGCTGTACACTATCGCACGGCACTTGAAATTATCGTGTTTGTTTTACCTAATGCAATTTTGTTCGCACTGCTTGGATATTATGTTATGAAAATAGTTGTCTATCAAGTAATTTATTTTTATATACTATGCAGTTATTTAATTATAAAGATTAAAGCAGTTAATAAATTGTTAAACAAGAAACATTTATACATGTACAATTTACGCGCGATTCATTCGCTAAACTCAATTTACCAAGAGATTACTGAGTACAATGTTAGTTTTTGGTCGAAAATATTGCTTTTATTTTGGCTCACAATTGGCACTACAATTGTTTTATTAGTATTTATATTCATGTTTATTAATCTACCAATTGTTTATCAGGTTATCTGGGTTTATGTAACAATTGTGCTTGCTATTGTGTTTTTATTCTTGATATTTACGGCGTCCGCTGTTAACGCCGAAGCAAATCAAACATATTGTCGATTACATCAAATACTCGCGTTTCTCTATAACTATTATGTACAAATTTCTGTGCGCAGACAGCGGTTAAATAAACTTGCTATTAATTTTTTAAAAGTAATTTAATTTATGTTTAAATTAAAATGTTAAAAAAATAATAATTTATAATATTTTTAGTGGCAGTCATTGGTCGAACGAATTGGTTTGAAGAATATCGGCTTTTCGTGCTATTCACTCTTTACCATCAACAATTTTCGCTGTTATGAAGTAAATAGTTTTATCATGCAAATAAACAGTATCTATGTATTTTTTTACCAACTAAATACTTTCTATTTTATTAGATTATTATATATTTAATAATATTGTTTCTCAAAGTCGTTGGTCTTTCAACTAAATGAAATTAAACAAAAAATACAATAAAAAACAGATAAATTCAAACAATAAAGTAAACAGTAAAAACAAGCAAGTTAAGTTAAATCATAAAGTTATAAAAACAAAACTCAATTATCACTTCTAATTACACGTATAATGCAAATGTTACATGCTAATTTCTTTAGTTAGTTTACTGGTTATAAAAATCAGCATAAATTAAATTAATTATTTTATATTAACATGTTTATTTATGAATTAAATTGAAAATGACAACAATATATAATACTATATGCTTTAAAATATATAAGTCAAAACGTAACTTATATTTGTGATTATTTACACGACAGCAGCGAGCAGTATAAGTTATAAGCATGCTAATTCCACGCGTGACCAACGCATAATGGTCAATGTGGTCGCCTATCGCCACTCAAGCAAAGAGTTCGAAACCCCTTTTGCACTTTTTTTTCTTTTTTGATAAAAGTAAGTAAACGAGACTTCCATTGCCATCTATTGATTAAAAACACAATAAAATAGTTGTATTTTTCAACACAAGATGGAAGTCTAAATAATTAATTACTTTTAAGGATTATAGATGGCTCTCCATCTCCTATAAAGTCTTGCTATTTATCGGTAAAATTGATAAAAAAGCAAAGTCGTGACGAAATTGAAATTTATTTTTGGAGCCAAATTCAAATTGTCTTATTTTATGCTTTCTATAATTACTAGTAAAATAATAGATTAATTTAATTGTGCTTGTTAATATAAATAGTGTCGAGTATTTTGCTACTATTTTTCATTTCATGGCTATAATTAGTTTTATTAAATTCTATTTTCGATTAAATTATCGAAACGATAATAATTAAATTAATATTTTATTAACAATCATGTTTTTATATTAATTAAATTTACAATTTATAATTCACAAAACTAATTTGTTAATAAATAGCATGCTTATATAATTTAATAAAGCAAAACATTAATTATAAAATTAATAAATAAATAGAAAAACATTTCAATTAAGTTATGTCTAGCGTTGGACTCGACTTATGTTTGCGAATGCGATGATTGAGAAGCTCTCGATTGAAGCAACGCATAGAACAGCCGTCGGTCGAACACGAGAACGGGCGGACATTCAGGCGCCGATTCATGTGCGCCGTCAGACCATCTGTATTAGCGCACCGCACGTCCCACTCGGGCCACGGGCACATGTAGCTCTTTCGGTGACTCCTCTAATGCAATCAACAACAAGCATACGATCGTAGCGTTCGAATCAAAGTTTTGAAAAGTGTTGAAATAAATTTCGTTAAACATCTTTGAAATTCTTTTTATTCATTTATTTATTATTTAATTATTTATTTATTTAATAATAATTTCGCAATAATTGGAAACCGACTGCAAATCGAGCGGAGAGTAAGCGCGGAGAGAAAGAGAGAGCGCGAGAGACGTACACATTGACCTAAAGTTACCATGCTTAATTCCATTTCGAATTGCCGATACGACTCGGGTTACATGATTAAAATTATTAATTATTATTAGAAAAATTAATTTATTGCACTTTACTTACATCCAAATATTTTACAGTTTTGTTTCATTTATTAAATTTTATTATTTGATTAATCGCTTAAACGCAGTCATACTCTCCCGTCCGGCCTATTCGTCGGAGTCGACGGTCGTATTTGCATTCATCGGCGAAATAGGGCCACAATTGCCGCCCAAATAACGCACGAATAACATACGAAAACTACCGGCGCTTTCAATGACAACAGAAAACTAAACACATCTTTCAAAATGCAAAACACACGTCGACTTCGACGACAACAACGCTCTCAACACTCGGTTTGCAGTCCGTATCGAAAAAATAAAACAAATATTTCGCTAATTGTCTAGAATTTGTTGAATAAGATTAGAATCAATTTCTTTTAAAACATAACATTTGTCGCGAATAATGTGATAATAGATTGTATCGGAAAGCGGAGTCGGGAAACCCGTGCCGTCGCGCGCGCGCACCGACCGGTCGGTCGGCGCCAAATCACTAGACATTCATTCGGTTAGAAATCACTGCAGATTCCGATCTTTGCGTTTCTTAACCTTTTTCTTCATAAATACGGCGATCGGGAGCTTCGCTTTCGAGGCGCACGTCGACGGCGCGCGGCTCGCGTCCGCCGCGCACTTCGAGCCCAAGTCGAACAGCTGTTGCTCGAGTCGGCGCGAGTCGAGCGCGAACGGTATGCCGACGTCGTCGTCGTCATCGCAGCCGCCGGTCGGCGCCGTCGCCAGCGACGGAAAGTCCGATTCCGATTCGATGGCAAACACTTTGTTCGACTTCAGGATCAGTAGTTGGTTCGCATCGAGGGATGGGTCGTCGCTATGGGAGTCAAAGAATCGGTTAATAATCCATTCAATCGAATAGTCCGGGTCTGCAGTGACGGTGCAGTGAGTAGTGAGTGGTTTGTCTCAAATATAGCCAAACAACCGCTAATCAGATTGAGTGCAGTTCTCGTGCTGTCGATCGGCAAAAGCGGCCAAACAGTGGACACTTACGTGAGTTGTGGATCGGCGTAGCCGTGAAGGAACGGACATAAGTCGGCTTTGAAGCAGAAGCCCTCCTCCCAGTACTTGCAGGTAATGGCGCTAATGTCGTGCGAATACTTGCAATCGCTTCGCTTGCACTTGCCTTCGATGAAGAAACTGCACGGCTTTCGGTGCCGCCGCAGCTCTACCGGAGAGGACGGGCACAGACATCGCAATTAGTATGGATTAACATAAGCTTTAAGTCATTCGAGTGCAAACCTTCGCTATGCCGGGGCTTCAGTTGCAAACGCAGCGGTTGGCCGTCGAGAGCCGATGAGATAGCGTCCGCTGTCCGACCATCGCATGTGTAGCTGACGAGACGACGTCCGGCGTAAACGGCGCTCATGTAGTCGAAGTCGCCGTCTTTGGACAGACAGTAGTCTTCTTCGAAAAGCTCGTCATACTGTGGATAGCCTTCGAGCGGTCGGTCATTCGGGTCGGCGTCCGTCGAGTCTCGGTAGAGGAGGTCATCGGTGAACACGTCGTCGAATGTCATCAACTGCTCGAACGGCGTCGACGTATCGGGTCGTCGATTGGGTGCAAAGTCCCGGTCGAGAGGGTCGCAGTCGTCGATTCGGGCCAATGGCTTCGCGCGACTTTCCGACTGATGGCTCGGCTTCGCGAACGACTGTCCGCTGGAAGAGCTATTGGCGCCGATATCATACGTATCCCAATAGTAATTCCAAGACAAGCGCTTCTCGCGGTTCCGGTCGTTCAGCACCAGATCGAAGCAATTGTCGGCGAAGTCGGTGTCGTACCAGTCGTCGAGCGCGAGCGCACTCTTCGACGCGATCAGCTCATCGGCGCAGCCGTTGGCGCACACGTCGTCGTCGGAGATGCCGTTGCGCAGCACCTCATTGATCATATTACACAAGTCCTGGTATTCGGGTTCGCTTTCGCCGCTCGTCTCCAGAATCGGCTCGAGTTTCGGCGCTTTCGGTTCGAAAAGGAATTCGATTTCAGTGTTCGTCGATTTGTCGCTAAATATCGGGAATAAGACAATCATTAAATCAATAGTCAGGCCATTAGCGGTCAAAATGCGAACGTCTGCACAATTACCTCATTGTGTGCTCCCGTTCGGCGCGAAAGTCGAACGCGTCGGCGATCGGTAGAGTCGAGAGCAGTTCAGCCGAACTCAACTCGAATTCGTTGAACGGACCCATGAATGAGGACAACTCGTCGAGTGAGGTCGAGAGCGGGCGCAAGCGCTGGCCGAGCCGGACGAGCACCGACTCCTTCGCCGAGCCGTTGTTCGGGCATTTGTCCGAACAGATCACGAGTCGCGTCACCTCTCCGTCGGTGATGTCGGCGACGGAGCCGTCGTCCGACTCGTCGAGCAGCGGGTCGTGTTTGATGGGCTGGAAGTGCGTCTTCGGCGACGTGAGTAGGTTCTCGTCGAGCGGCTCCGACGGACTGAGCGCGCGCTTCGAGCCGTGCAGTAGCGACACCATCGACAACAGCTGCGACAACTCGAGCGAGCAGTTCGCGTCGCGCGCGCGGCCGCCGCCCGACGGCAAACCCGTACCGAATTCGATGAACGGACTGTTCTTCTCGTGATTCTGGAGACTAATGGGATTCGCGTCAAACGCGTCGATCGCGTCGTTGCACTGTTTGGCCGCATTCGCCGCAAACCAGTTGCTGTCGTCGGCGCAGTCGGCGCTGCCGTCGATGAAGCCGTCGTCGGGGAAGGCGTTCAGCGACTGGAGAAGACTCGACTCCCAGATGAGGTCCGGAAGCTCGTCGAGCGTAGCCCAGGGCGCGCGCGCGTCGTATTTGGCCGTATTCTGGCGCATATCGGCCGCCGACCACATGTCGCCCGCGTAGGTCGGCCGCGGACTCGGCGTCGCCGACGACTGGTTCGACGAGAAGCTCGAGTCGAAGCTCCAGATGTTGTCGCTCTTGGCGTTCGGCGGCGCCGTCCGCTCGCACCGGCTCTTCGACCAAATCGACGCGATATTGCTGTTGAACTTATTGACCAGTTTCTGGAATTTGTCCAACTCTTCGGGATTGCAGTCGCCGTTATCGACCGAATTCGCGTCGCATTCGGGCTTCGCGTCGACGGACGGACACGCGTCGCGCCGACGGTCGGCCAGAGCACGGCTCTCGATGTCCTCGCAGTAGACGTACGCTTTGTTCGACTCATTTCCAGCGAATTTCGGCCGCAATTCGGCGCTCGTTTCGCTGCCGTCGACCGCTTCGCCGCCAATCAAGCGCTCGATTATCGGCTGTTTTGTCTCGTTTTGCGCGCAATTATCAGATGCGGTGAGACTCGGCCGCGAAGACCAGTCGCCGTCGAAGCAGATCGAGTGCGCGGCGCCCGTCGAGCACATGTACTCAATTATCTTCTGTCCGTTCCATTTGTTGCCGTTCGCGTCCTTCCGCAGGTCGACGATCCGCTGCGCGACGACCGACTCCTTCGGCGTCGAACCGGTCCCGTCTTCGGCGGTGGCGTTGGTGTCGAGCGCGGGAAAGGCGGCGTAATATTTGAGCGCCTGTTCTTTGGGCGACGCCTTCGCCACTCCACTGTTGTTGTTGTTAATCGAATCGCTCTTCGCGTCGCCCGACGTCTCCTCTCTTTCCGACAATTGCTTTATAGCCCGGAGTTTAGCGCACAGTTCGTCCACAAACGACTCGATTCCCGACTCCTGCGCCACGAGAAGACAAACCAATCAATTCATTACTTTATCTAATCAGTCGACTCTCTCTTTGCCCTCATCTCTAACTAACTTATAAAGTAAGACCATCTGTGCTGTCATTCCCTTCAATCCCTTAACTGTGGCCTTACATTAAACCCAAATCTCAATTATAACTCGAGATAAGCGCCGAGAGTGAGCGCCGAAGCACATGAGAGACAAACTGAGTGACAATACCTGTTCGGAAGCGGATCGGAGGCAGCGGACGACCGCCCACTTCCTCTCCTCATCCAAACTCGTCGTCACAGCCATCGAACTGTGCGAACAGTACTCGGAATGCGGCCAACAGTTGGCCGAGAGGTGCGGAACGGGCGCACTATTGCGGTTAACGGCGGTAGGGGTCGGCTTGAGATAGCGTTTGTGCTTCCATTTGGTGGTCGTCACGGGTTGGATGTTGTCTCTGAGCGCCAGCGACGCGCGGCAGAGGTCGTGCGCGACGGGAGCGCCGTCCGCGTCGTCGTCGTCGTCGTAGTGCTCGTCCTCGCGGAGTAGACTCAGGATATATCGGGTGTAGACGACGGCGTCGATGCCGCGGCTCTCCAACTGCTCTTCGAGCCAATCGAGTAGCGATTCGGGCGTCGCGTTCGCGTAACGAGTGGTCATCCGCTGATGCGTTAACTTCATGGCGTTAGCGGAGGAGACGGAGAGCGGGCGCACGACTGGTCGCGCCCAACGAGACGGTGCGCGGCGACGGGCGAACCATTAATACACGCGACGGACGCGATCGACGCACTCGCGGGTCGTCGGCTCACCAACGGAGACGCGCGCTCTCTCGGGCCCGAGAGGTCTCATATAGGACTAGACGTACGGACAGAGAGACACTCAACCACTCGCGACTCAACGCATATAAACTGTGCACTAATTGATAGATTATACAGTATATACACAACAAATACAATGTATATATGCGTCTGAATAACAAACGCTCATAGATTGCATGCTATATACGTATCTATGACTCAACGTCCTATAGACTCGCTTTGCGCGATATATACGTATCGCTGTATATGCGCTGTATATGCGCTATATATACACAACTATTTGGGTTAGAAATATGGCCGACACTCGCACTCACAGCGCTGTCAACAATGCGAACGATTCACTCGACGAACTCTCTCCCCCACCACCCGCCCCCACAGCTCCCCCACTCCCGCCCCACTACGTCGCGCATAAACACTGTGTCTGCGCACTCTCCCCGACACACACGACAGACGTAAACATTGCGTTATTTTTGTGCGGATTTTGGTTCTCGCGATAGGCGTACGAATGGAACGGGTTATTCGGTTTCTTATGCGACGAATTTAATTATTACAGTATTTATATGTAAATATATCTATGATCTGTCATATTGTTAACTGCATTTACTGCATGGTAGTGTCAATTTAGCATTAAATTTAATTTTTCATCCATTTGTTATCAAGATTTAGCTTGCTTATTGTTTCGATTTAGATTGCAACTTTGCTCATTGTTAGCATTTGCAACATATTTTACCGCGTTTATATGCATTGAGAAAAGGTTCATTCATTTCTAAAAAAAAGCATGATCAGTTAATATAATGTACACACATTTTGATAAGCTATCGAATTTGTATTAATTTTATTATCCAGATATTTATATTGCCGTTGTTTTCAAAACAGTTAATAATTCAAACTTACTTGATTAAATTGAAACAGAGATATACTGTTTAACTATTTTAGGAGCAAAATTTTAGCTTGGTAAAACAACCTAAGATTTTTACGAAAACAAAAAAAAAACATAAAAACTTATTTATAAAATAAAAATAGAAAAATAAAATGCAGTTTTCAATCGATATTCTAGCACAGTTAAATTTTATTCGTATTAAAATATTACAGTTAATAAAATCAATCGAAAATATATAATAATTTATTCGTCGCAATCACTAAGATATGGTCGAAATGATTGAAAATAGAAAATAATTTAATTGAAAAATAAATTAATTGGAAATAAGTTATGAGAATATCGAGTATTAGATGAGTATTGAATCGGAATTAAAAAAAGTTTTCGAATATAGGGATCGGTATCATCGAAATGGCAATAAATAAGTTATTGGGGGGACTGGCGGAGGGCACCGATAGCCGGGATCACAGACGAGAGGCATCACTGGGTGATATAGTTGATCAGTTTGTTGGGAAAGACTAATTCCGAGCGGATTCGGTGGACGCGTTGGCGGCCGAGCGACGCGCGGATCACTTGGCGGCAGCGCTCGCGCAGCAGCAGCGGGTTCGGGTCGAGCGTCGACTCGTATTTGATGCCGATCTCGCCGTTGCCCCACACGGTGCTGATCACGGGGAACAGCTTCTTGCCGGCGAGGCCGCGGAACGCCACGCCCAGGTAGACGCGGTCGACCATGAAGCCGAGCGTGCCCTCGTCCATGTCGAGCACCACCTGCAGCTCGTCGGGAATGTCGAACATCTCGGCCGCGCTCAGCCAACTCGGGTACATGTCTTCGCACTGGTTGTGGTAGCACTTGTTGCGCACCAGGTCCCAGCCCCACGACTCGGCGTTCGAGCCGACCAGCGAACTATAACCTGTTAGCGAATTAAACATCAATTAGTTATCACTTCCTATTAACTAACAATTTTATTATGCTCATCCCATTTATACATAATTAGCGCTAAGTACAAACAATAATGATAGAATTTCAATTAAATTGCCTTAACTCCAGTAGTAAGTTTGTATTCAGGAACAACCTGGCAAATTTGCTAATTAAGCATGCTATTTGCTCTCGACCTTCAAAGTAAATGTATAAGTTTTGGAAGTTTATGATTATAGATAGTTACCAAAGAAGAAGTTAGTAAATCAAAGTAATAGTGCATTGTTACATTGTATTGAAATGGCAAATTACAGGTAGGAATAGAAATGTAAATAATGAGCAAAAAATGAGTAATGCTAGTCGAGAGTGCATGAGAGGTAAAGTGCTATTTTAGCGCAACTCGATTCCGTGCGTTAAGGGGCGAACGAGAAGTGACTGACCGGTGTTGTGAAGGGGCGCTAACTCGGTGGCGACGCCGACCATGGCGTGCGTGCCGCGGCAGTCGGACGGCCACTTGATCGTCCAGACGTGCAGGCCGTGCGTGTAGCCGACGCGGCCGCGCATGCAGTCGGTCGACTTGGCGACCGGGCGGCGCTTGCCGACGAGGCCCTCGTTGCGGATGTTGATGTGCGGCGACTTGTGCACGAGCGACCACGCATTGGCCACCTGCTGCTCGACGTCGACCGCGTCCTGCTCGAGCAGGCGGTCGAGGCGGGCGGGCCGGTCCGCGTGCGCCTCGGCCACGCTGTCGCGCTGCGACTGAGCGCCGGCGCCCGCCTTACACACCGCCGCGTTGTTGTTGTTGTTCGTGCGGATCGATCGCACGAATGAATGCAAATCCATATTAATGTTGACAATCGTCGCCCGAAATTGCGGCCAATTCTCGATCAGTCGAAACATTCTTCACATTCACCACCACTTGCGACGACACTCGACAACGCATACGTTGTTAAACCAAAAGTCTAGTCCGAATTGATCAGGCTACTTCTACAGTTTTTCAACGCTCAACAAAACTTTCCAAACTTTTCGCACAAAGTTTTTGGGTATTTTACACAGTTTTTAGTTTTCTATACTTTAGTTTAACTTTATAGTTGAATAAATAAACATTTACACCGATCGATGCCAATATTGTAGCAAGATGAGATTTGTTCACTTTGTTGATGCTTATGAAAATGTAGCAATCAATTAAAGTTAGATAGTGCACAGATCAAATTCGTTCGCCACGACGACACGCGTGAATTTAGCAACAATTCGCGATAACTTATGATGTTTTTCATACCTTCTCACTGACTCAGCGCCGAAGTATGAGTTCTGTGTAGACGACTCGTCACTAGTAGTCAACAGTCGCTACACCACTACTATTAATACCACTACTTCGCTACTCAATCCGCGATTCTCTCGCAGTCTTTTGTGCCGGAGATTGCGAAAGAGTTGGAGAGAGAAGAGAGAGAAAAAAGTATTAAATTCTTCTATGATTTACATTCGAGTGCAACCGATAAGAGTTAAGTCAACTCTACTCTACACTGCACTTGTGTTTCGCTGCAAACTTGTTATGCATTCAGTCATTCAGTTGCGGTTCAAAAAACTTTCCGAACGTTTACGACTCGTAAGTTACGACTTCATACACAGTATATACGCGGCGTTTAAACTCTCGGGCGAGAAAAAAATATTACACTGTATAAAAAGTTAGAACAGTTCACACTTTTTCGTTGAACTTAGCGTGAAGTGTATTGACAGGAACATATTTCGCGTATAAATTTTATTTAAACATTATACTACTGTATAATAATACTTTATACACGTTTACTTTATTATAAACGTTTGACTTAATTTCGAAAATTCCATATTGATAGTGTTATTCTAGCCGACAACTGGCTAAAAACAACAACATTATCAATTTATAACTTGGCTTGATTTACTCCTTGTTTATCTAGCATTCGAAATTTATACTATGCACTCGAATGCAGTCAACGGCACGTCTGCTAATTGTCAGCCAATCGGCGCGACTGGAGATTAAGCGCAAAATTGTTTTGCTAACCGAGAAAATATCGAAACCGATTCGACAACAATTTTTTTCACTAACTTAGCATGTTTAAAAATAAATGTTATGTTTGGTAATTGTAGAGTGTTTGGAGAGAATTAAATAATTATCAAAACGACTCAACTGCTGGTTGGCTGACAGTTGAATGGTTCGGTCGACGAGAGAACTGGTTTTCAAGGCTCTCGACGATCCGACGCTTAACCCCTTCCCAGACATTAGTGACTGAACGCCGCGAATATTAATTCCGATCGTAAAGAGGGGCGCAGGAGAGGCGCGGGAGAGGCACAGGGAGGCGACGAGAGGACTGACTTAATAGACTTAATACTCGTTACAATGTTTTGATTGCTTTTCGAACAAATCTTACCCAGATCTTTTCTTTCTTTTCATTTTCGCACCACTACTACACTGAATGATTTCGACGATATATAATGTGAATCGAAATAATTAATTTCGATATTCAATAAAACAAGTGTTGAAAACACAAAGAACCCCAGAATCGACGCGTTCAAGGTTAGGGCTCAACGCAGTTCATACTTGCTACTTGTGCTCACTCGTTTACTCATTCACTACGAGCTTGCTCATTTTTTATATAATTAGCTCGCTCGACAGCTTTTTCATTTAAGACATTACCTGTAATATTCTTGCATATAAGTTACATGAATATTATTTAAGCAATTATTTTATTAGATAACATGATGAAGCTTAATTTATACATGTATCGTACAGTGGAAATTTTTAAGCGCCTTGATTGAATTAATAACAAGTTAAAAAATTAAATTTACGATTGCATTACGAATGCAACTGTAGAGCAGATACGTTCGGAAAATGCATTGAACTTAGAGGTAGTGCCGAGAGTGCAGTTCAGCTCTACATTTGTAAACTCACCAGCAGTTCATCGCGAGGTTCAAGGTTGACTGATCATGCTAACTTACAATGCTCTTTTTTTAATTTGT
>JAQIXC010002031.1:0-12111 GCA_034697605.1 Metabelba pulverosa
AGCGACGACTGGTTCGGATGGGTTGGCAACCGGACGGCTGGCACCTGTATACGAGAACCCGAGCCTCGAACGCAATATTGGTAATCGATATATTGCATATAAATAGCAAACTACATTAACAAGTTTATCTTATTTGAATTTTATAATTATTTATTAAATAAATCAATAATTTTTGATTAAAATTTTTATAATTTTATTATAATTATTATTAACAAATGAATTCATTGCAAAAATGAATTGAATTTTTGTTATAATTAGAATCGTTGTGTAAAAGAGAGACACAATTAAGAATCGAATAGAAAGGAATGTTTTTTCAAAATAGATCACAAAAAATGATTTTGAATTTTACAAGATTTGTACATGTTAATCGATTCTAATAAATCGGATAATCATTGAATACATAAAATCTCAATTTGTAGTAATGTTTAACTTAAAATATAAATATTTATATAAAAAAAATCGATTATTTGATTCAATGATTAAATAAGAATTTACATCAAAAATCAAAAACAATTCAGTTTTTTGTTGAAAAAAATTGTGACGAAAACATAAGAACTAAATGCGAATTAAAGTTACATGATAATATCAATAATCGAAGTACTGATTATCTATTAATCAATTAGAAACTAATAGAGTGGCCGAAACAAAAATTAAGGCACAAAACAATACAATGTATAAATAAATAATATTAAGACAAAATCAATTTTGCATTTCTTCTCATTATTGGTTTATTCTCGAAATGCTTTCTAAAACTTTAGTTTTTGTTTTGTTTTTCTTCGTTGAGTAGTATTTTGAATTGATTTTTGGGTTTATTTTTCGTATTTTTATATAAAATTAGTTTAATTGGAAAGAATAAAAAAATAATTGTTATTATATTAAATATTTTGTTTGTTTAAAGCCTTTGATAATTATACAGTATATTTATATTTATATAATAGATAAGTGAAATCGCTATTTAAAGCAAACATTAAATGGCATTAAATTTCAGTTTGTTTTCCAAAATGACTGTTAGAATACATTCAAAGCGACAAAAAAAGAGTTAACTTTTGTTTTTCAAAAAATATTATCCGAATTAAAAATGATTTTTATCTCTAAATAGTATTTAAATATAATATAATATAAGTTATTGTAATCGAAAATATTTGATAAGTTGGCAAAAGTTTGACAATTCCTTTGAATGTAGAGATCATTGGATTGTAATTTGACTACAATTCGGGCGAAACGTAAAAATATCGAACAATTTGTGCTTTCATTTGGTTTTCTGATTTCAGTATTAAAATAAATTAATTAATGTTTAAAAACATAAAACAATTAAAACTAATAATCGTTTAAATAAAACGCCGAACGGAATGGTAACAAAAACATAACCTATTTTTGTTGTAGACATCGAGAAAATAAGTGATAATTTAAACTAAAATTCGACAATAATTTCCATTAAATATCAATTGTCTGACGACTGACTATTTGGCGATCGGGAGTTCCGATTGGCCCGACGTCTGGCCAGGTCTGACGTCTTGACCGGATCTAAGCTGATTGGCGTCGGCTTATTGATGGCCTCGAACACCAAACCCATGTTGGCTTTGATTAGACTGAGCTCCTGGTGCGAGAGCGCCGTCTCCGGCAGTTGGTTCCGGCATTTGATCCACTCGTGATTGAGGACATCGACGGCGCGGTAGCGCTGCTTCGGGTCCACGTGAAGCATACGTTGCACTAAATTCTGTTCATTTCAACCAATTTTGTTGCAATTCATTAGAATCTCCGATAAAATCAATATTTGAATAAATGTTTAAACACTAAAACCGATTTCAATCGGATTCTGGTTCACAGTTCGGGCGATCACTTACTTTAGCGGAAAGGGAGACGTTTACCCAATTACCGGACGTGAGGTCGAACTCTCCTTCGCCGATACGGACTAATATGTCGTTAGGCGTGTCGTTCGGGCCGTAAGCGAATGGAGTGACGCTTTCGAATGGAAATAACCCCTAAATTAGATATTCAAAACCAAATAGGATTGTTCGGCAAACGCATACCCGGCCAACATAGTGTAGAGGAGAACGCCCATCGACCAAATATCACAGGCCTCGTCGTAGCCCTGCTTCTTAAGTACTTCCGGTGCGACGAAGTTGGCGGTATAGCACGGCGTCATCAGCAGTCCGTTGTCGGCTCTCATCTGTTTGGCGAAACCGAAATCACAGATTCGTATCGACGAAGGATTGCCCGAATTGTCGGCGTATAGGATGTTCGACGGCTTCAGGTCCCGATGTACTACCTGTGCGACGCGAATGCCGAGTCAGACAAGAATTAGTCAATTGGGAAAAGGGGACAAATATGTCGAGCGATTCGTTACCCCATTCTCGTGGAGAAACTTAATGGTCGTAGCAATCACTTCCAACACAGCGCTCGCCTCGCGTTCGTTGAAGTACTTCTGGTTAAGAATTTTGTCCAAAAGCTCTCCGCCGGCCATCAGATCCATGAATAGGAAGACATTTGCCGTGTCTTCATAGACGTCGTGAAGCGTCACTATATTCGAGTGTTGACTATATCGGAGCAGAACCGCCACCTCTTCAGAGCAGTCGCGCTTCGATTTGTCGATTATCTGTGCAATGGATTCGAGTTTTTATTCAAATTTTCGTTAAATTTTGAATAATTTTTAAAATAATTATAGTCTTTAATTGCAAATTGTTTGCCAAAACAACAGTTCAGAGTCAACCCGTGCTGTCCATACCTTAACGGCGTACTGTTTGCCGCTCTCTTTGTGAACACAGCGCCGGCAGTATGAATAGGAACCTTTGCCCAACTCTTCGAAGAACTCGTAGTCATTAAGAGAGCGTTCTTTGCATTTTGTGATCGTCCGCAACAACATCCGCGACACCGAGTAGGAGGTGTTGGCCACCTGATCGCCATTCGACGCGTTTGTGTTGTTCTCATTGTTTTGAACTGTTGGCTCGTCTAACAGATTGGGTGCAATAAAGCTAAACCCGCGAAACAATTCGTGTGCATTGGCACTGGGAGGTACTCCTGGAGAATCTGGATATCAGCAAAAATAATCAGGTTAATATAAAAACAAACTATTTCTAATAGACTAACCTTCTGGTGCTTTGTTAGTGAATTCCTTATCGAAATAAAATAAGTTATCGGTGCGATTGAGCGCAGGTATGAACGGAGGTGTCATCTCTTTTTTGTACAGCTTTTCGAAATCAATTGTTGCAAAGAATTGGTGTCTTTTAATCTCCTGCCCGGCCTCTGCCCCCGAGCCAAGACGGTTGGCCGGATTGCGTTTGAAGAGACATCGGAGAAGACTCTGTGCTTCGGGGCTGAGGTACTGAGGCATACAAAGCTTGGCTCTGGTGTGCCATTAGGTCGACGTTAGAATCAATTCGATAACCAATTAATAGAAATGCAATACTTCATGATCTGCTGCATCGTGTCCTTCCGGTTCGAGCCCTGGAACGGCAGCACTCCGGTCAGCATTTCGAACATAAGGACACCGAACGACCACCAGTCGACTGCCGTCGTGTGGCCCTTCCGGCTGATGATTTCGGGCGCCATATACTCGACTGTTCCGCAAAACGAGAACGACTTCTCGTTGTTTAGCGACTCTTTGCTTAACCCAAAGTCAGTTAGACTTATGTGACCCGAAGTGTCCAATAGTATGCTAACACACAAAACAAAGTCATTCCCAATCGTCTAAATCGAAATATCATGCTAGAAATAGCGAATATGTACTTTTCTGGCTTCAAATCCCTGTAGATAATGCCGAGAGAGTGCAAGTGATCCAAAGCCAGCGCCAGTTCAGCCAAATAGAACTTCACGTCTTCTTCCGTAAACATCACCTAAAAAGTGTCGAACGGATTGTGAAAAAACAAATTCGGATATGAAGTGCAAAACTCATGTCTCGAATACCTCTTTATTTAGTCGAGTGAATAGGTCTCCGCCTCTGAGAAAATCGAGCACTAAATACAGCTTTCCTTCCGTTTGAAAGGCTTTTTGGTTTTAAAATATCATTAAAATTAGTTTACAGTATAAAGACTGCGAATAGAAATTTGAGAATGATAAAATAGCAAAAATACTCATTAAATTCAATTAAATACCGTAATTAAGTCTAACGATGAAGGGATGCCGTACTTCGGCCAAGATATCCCTTTCCATTTTGCTCCGGACGCGGTCGCGGACTGCAGTGGATAATTAAGCATGCTTAAGTTAGGTTAGGTTTAATTTCGAGTTCGGATCTGATTACGCGAATTAAGAGCACAAACATAAAACAAACAAATCTTTTAAGCAATTAATAGACTAAACAATTGGGCGAATGGAAGGGTATGTATGGGTTTGGATGGTTTGGCACTGCGCCTCGAATTCCAATCTCTTATAAAAATAATATTTAATTAGAGAGCACTTGAACTGGAGTTTAAAACTCTAATTACGAACAGAAAAAAGTTGTGATATTAGAGCGAAAAAAGAGTTCTCCGATTACTTCGGGCGCAGAGTTGAGTGCAGTAGTGCTTATAGTCGGCGAATAATGTGAATAATGGGTACGCTTTGTGTTATTCAACTTTAAATTCAATTATATTCTCACATCAGTTCATCTCAATCTACAACTCATTGTTTTCGAAAATTCAGGTCTAATTAAAAACTAATTTCGCGTTAATTGCGTAACACATGAGGGCATTATAAGATATATACAGTTTAGTTTCTGCTGTGTAAATAGCATGCAAACTAAAGCGCCAAATCGGAACCAACCTTTCAATGTGGCCTTTCGGAGCACTTTCATGGCATACATGTTGCCCGAGTCGGGGCCGACGATCTTCTTCACTAAAAACACTTTACCGAACGAACCCTCGCCTAAGACCCGCAACAGCATGAAGTGGGACGGGTCGGCCATTGGGTGCCCTTCGACCGTCACATTCGTCACTTCGATCTCATGCATCGAATTCTCGCGACTGTTCTCCACATCCATTGTCGACATCTTCGCGAACGGAACGGATCCGAAACGAGACAATTGAAGAATTGGTTAAAATTTTGAAATCAATTTCCAGAAACGAAATTCTCATTCAATTATAATATACAATAAAACACCGAAAAAATAAATAACAAAAATTGCAAAAACGCGAGGAATTTGAAGAATTATTTAAACAAAACATTTCTTTCAATAGGATTTGCGCTGAAATTACTTCTCAAATAGGATTAGACCGAAAGGCATACGAAAAGCGCAAATATTTTTAGAGTTATATAAAACTATTTCCAAACACTGTTTCTGAGAAAATGATGTCAACTCTAATAAAACATAAGAAATGATAATAAACACAAAGATTTTTCAATGTCTTCACTGTTTGAAATGCATTTCTCGCTGTTTGTCTGCATTCAATCAATTCATTTCAAAATCAAAAACATTTTTCGCGTTTCGCCTAAAAAGCGATTCCGACGTTCCGTTCGATACGACTATTCACTCGTTATCTACGCTTTTGAAGCACTTATTCCGGATTCAGAAATCTATTAAAAGCATTGTTTGAACTAAACCTAAAAATATCTATAAATATATTATTTAAAAATCTTTTTATCAAACGATTCAATATTTTATTTTGCGATAAAAAGCGTCACATTTTTCAGAAACACTTTTCAAAAATTCATTTGTTTTGCGTTATATAACAAAAACTATATTTGTTTTCGCGTTTGAGTCAAACCAAACAAATTGTAAATATTTGAGAAATAAATGAATAAATAATTAGATTTCTAGTTATAAATAGCGTTATATTACGTTATCGTCGTCCGCGTGCTGTCCGTCGGCGCTCGCGTCCGCGTCGCTGATCGGCGGCTCTTCCGGACTCGGCGTCGATGTGATGACCTGTCGGTGCGAACGAAACGAACATTAAATCAATTATTAGATTCAAATCAAATCCAATAGAAATCAAACGCCGATTGAGTGAGAGTTGGCGTCGGAATGGGAGCGAAATCTAATGGCAAACCTCATTGTCTTTATTGGTTCCACTCCAGGGCACCACCAGATTGGCCAAAGGCATCGCTCACGAGGTCGACGACGAGCGGGTGCTCGCGCTCTCGGCTCGCAGTTTATCCGCAATTAAACACCGGATTTAGTAATCAAACGATTGGTTGGAAATAAAAGCGAAAATATTTGTTGTTTTCCTGTATTTTGATATCCAATCTCTCGCTTGTATTGAGAGGTAAATAAAAACTCAGTTTTCTCTCCGATTACTGTTGTTTACTATTTTAGGAAATGATTTCGCGTTTCGGGGTTTGAACGCAGAGTTTCGCTCGGATTTCGGTTTAATCACTAATTGTAAACACGAGTCGAGTCTTGCATTTGAAAAATTAAAATTCAATTTATGTATAAAATGGAAGAAATAATTAAATCCGAAATAAATACTATTTTTTAAAGACTACACAAAATCTCTGACGAAAATGTCATTCGCGTTCATATATCACGTAATCAAATAGTGCTCTGATTTTGATTCGCCTTTTCCTCCACAGCCTTCGTCTCTCTGTCTCCGCCAAAATGATTCTGTGCAACGAATTCCCATTAGATTTTAGATTTAGCATTCTTTACTACTTTACTACTTAACAATTTATTCTATATATTAACCAAAATTACATTTAATTGCTAACTTAATTATTTTTAATTAATTAGACTTTATTAATAAATTGTAATAATTTTAATTATAAATAGAGAATATATTTATTGCGATTATAGTAGAAATAAAAATAAGCAAGTTAATAAATTATTAAAATTGTATTGTAAATATACTTATACTCGAAGTTTGTTTTAATTATTTATCAAGTAGTTTTGCTTAAGCAAAATAAATAATATTTCAACCTTACCTTTGTTTAGCAAGTTGAAGTTTTAATAGTTTAATTAGCAAAGATGAAAATTTCTAATTTTTTAACCATTCAAAAGTTCTAAGATCAATTTATTAAAAGTTCAAATTTTGCTTAGAAAACAAACTATTTCAAAAATTTAAACACGTTTTGCTTAGTCAGAGAGTAAGCAAAGTACAGTATACTGTACAAGTTAAAGTACAATATACATGATAAAAATTTACAAAATAATGTCTGGTTTTTGATTAATGCTTTGTTTGCAATGCATTAATGTACGCAAACTTTGCATACATTAAAAGATAAAAAATAAACATTTTATGCAATTATTAGTTTAAAAATAATTTTTTATTTTGCAAAAGTTCAACAAAGATTACAATAAAAATATACATTATACATAATTTATAAACATTAAATTTTGAGATGAGCACAATTTTGCTCTTACAGTGCATTAAGTTAAATGAATAAAAATATGCCAGGTTATTTCGAACAATACCAATTTAAAATTTAATGTGTTTGAAAAGCTTATTTTTCAATCTAATCATACATGATAAATAATAAATTGATAGTACATAAGAAAAAATTGTTAAGCCAGATTATTTTTTTTAACATGTTTATAAAAAGCTAATTAAATTTTTATCGATTTCCTACCGTTACGATAAACGAAACGTTATATCATGATCAAATTTAAAATCTACTTGAAATATAGATGTAGATTTTATTAAACAAGTTGTTTTGCTGAATGACATTGACTAGAATGTAAACAGAAGCAACTGTGCTTTTGTGTCAATCACAATTTGATGCTCGGTGTTTGGACAGCAGGTTTTATAAATTACTTTTATACTGTATAGAATTGCAGGGCTATTAAAATATCAAGGCATAATTTGAAGCGAAAAAACGGGAATTTATTTTATTTACTTTTATTTATTTGTTTAAAATATTTGGATATAATATATAATATACACCAAATGTTCGTAATATCGAGATTTTAAACAATTACTTTGTCTGGTAGTCGAGGCCCGACTGGTCCGGGACCGGCGCACAGCACCGGCGGCCCAGACAGGGTTGGGTGCACTCAGTTCCGGCATTCGATATTCAGAACAGCTTTTCGTAGAACTGTTCGATTGGTTTGCGATTAAAAATGTGCTGAAAATGCCATTTAATTTGTAAGACATTCTAATTCGATAAAAGTGAGAGACATTTCACTTTTAGTTTAAGAAATGAAATTTTTCTCACAAATTAGTAACAAGATTGCTTTTAAAACAAATTAAAAAAAGTGCTGTTTAATCGAGTATTGTTTGGCTTAAAACTAAATTCAAATAATAGGCAAATGACAACCGATTGTTGACTTAACGATAAACCCAATTATATAGGAAATTGATAAAAAAATTTATCGAAATTTAGTTTTTAACCATAATTTGAACAATAAAACACAATTCGGGAAAAATATTGATAAATATTTTCGTTTTAATGTGTTTCGAATTTATTACTGAATAGAAAAGCAAATGAATGGGTGAACAAAGTCTATGAGAAGAACGTGCGAACAGTTCCGCGAATCACTTTCCGACAGATCGGACAATCCGTAACACAGGGCGCGCACTGAGTGCAGGCCAGTTGGTGACCGCACGGCAGGAACACAACGCCGATCTCGCGGTCCAAACATATTTTACACAGAAGGCGGTTGTCTTCGGTTGTCTTGTTGTGGACCGACTCGTTCGAAAAGAGCACTTCTTGTGAGAGCGGCTCCGATGAGATGGTCGACAGCGTCGATGTGGTCGACGAGACCGACGACTGAGAACTCGGGAGTTCGCCACTCGAGTGGTACTCTTCATCGCTGTTACTGCTGTACGGATCTGAACCGGCGCTGTCTTCCGGCTCTCGAATCGGCAATGGATTCGAACTAATCAATCGAAACAAATAATTAGAATTCATTCGAAATAAACATTTTATATATAACTTACGTTCGAAGCGATGGTTGGAATCGGGACTGAGAGACGGCGTCGTATAACTGCGCGAATGAGTGGAACGGATGTCTCTCATCAAACCATCTTTTATTGAGTACTGCTTTGATGACATCGATATGAAATGCGTTCAAATCAATCAATTGAATGACAATATCAGTGTTCAGCCACTCATTCACGGCTCGAACGCCCAACTCGTTGAGACTCTCCTCTTCGGAATCGGAACCACTGCTGCTATAGATTTCCGGATCTGATTCGCTGTTCGACACGGAGTTCGACTGCTTCTCGGCCTCTGAAGCCGCGAGACGTCTGCACTCATCGACAAAAACGTCGCTTTTGTTGAGCCGAACGAACTGGCATTCGGGGAACCACTTCGCGTGTTCCACCCAGGGATCATCGCCCAGTTCCCAATTACATAGACCGCCGTCACAGGAGAAGCACTTGACGTAATCACTCATTCCTGCCAAACAAAAGGTTCGGTTAATATATTGATTGAAATCTAATTGTTTTCGTCGATTAGATAAACATTTTGACACAAATTCTAATCGATATCTGATTTGTAGTGAGAAGTGGAGCAGAGATTGCATTCAATTATCGCTTAGAAATCACGAGTTAAACAGATTTGGATAACTGTCTAATTTGTGCCAAAACTTATCAATAAAATAACATAAACATCAATATTAATAAAATAGGATCGGGAGTGGCCTAGAGGTAGTGCTCTCACTCTAGATTCGCGCCCCAGCACCGGCACAAAACTACCTGTGCTGTTCCACCCAGAGCTGCTCTACCAAGACCTACCACTCGGCTAGAAATGAATGGTTAATACATACCAATGGAGAAAAAGCCCGCCTCTGCCAAGTCATTGGTGCTGACCGGCACCGACGGGTCCCACCCGTTGGTTTCGAAGGAACGGCGTCGCGAGTCAATCGACTTATAACTAGGATTCTTGGGCCCGGTATGTGGTTGTACTCCACACTCTCGCGCATCGAGTGGTTGTGGACTCGAATTGCTGAGAGATATCGAACTGAGGACCGAATTCACCGGCGGTGTCATCGACGACATGTTTCCGCACACGTCGTGTCCGATACGCTGTTTGGGTCCGCGAATCGGGTCAACACTAATCGGATTGTTTCCGACGTCTTCCTCCATAATGAACGGACAGCGCGGGAAGTGACGCGCGTGCTCTGCAAGGGGTCGGTCGCCTGAATCGGGATTAAGGTTTCGGTTAATTCTCAGATATAATACAAATTGTTATAAAAAATCAATTTATCGTTATTTGAGTTAATTTGAAAGAACGCCCAAAACGGCTCCAACAGTGAGAACGCCTACTCATCGTGACTTTGATACTGAAGGGAACGACAGGTTTTGATTCAATTAACCAAAAAAAAGTGTAAAATCACACAAATTTCGGACAAAAAAGGATTCAATTATTTATAAATCAATTTAAAACAGCGATAGTCCGGGTGTTAGCTTCGGAAGCAAAGAATAAGTGGGTTGTCATGCGGGGGCCGTTGGTTGGCAACCCATTCCCCTATGGCTATCAATGTCTGGTTTCATGCACTTAAAGAGTCTTTATCTCAGTGTAGGAGTAGTCGTCTCTACCCAACGATAACAAAAAGCCGTTTCATTAAAGGCCGTCAATGGCCGAGTAGTCAATATAGTGGTCAGTACAGACCTCTCTCCCAACCGGAGACAATGCCGCGACAGAAGGCGCACTGGACGCGGTCGCCGTTCAGGAAGAAGAAGCCGGCGTTCGCCAACTCCTCGGGCGCCACGTAGGTGAGGGCCCACTGCGAGTGGGGCCGGGCGTGGAATGTCCGCAATCGCGTCCATTCGCTTCGCATCATATCGTAGAACGACGTCAGCCACGGGTTGTAACAACTCTGCGGTAATTGCGAACAAATCCGGTTATAATTGTTGATTACGGTCTCCAAGTGGTTGGTGTCCGCGTCGGACGAGTCGGGCCGCGCGGACGACGTGTCGAGTGGATAGGCGTCAGTCCTCTGACTGGCATTCGCCGTCAAATCGATCGCTCGGTTCGCGTCCGACCTATTCGTTGCCGACATTCTCGCAATCGATTCACTCTTTTCCGTCACTTCACTCCAAAAGCAGAAATGAGTTAATTATTTGTCAGTTATTGAGAGAAAAGACGATTTCGAAGATTAAGACAATATTAGAGCGAAATAGTGAACAACGACTGGAAAAATGTCTGACGTTTTCGCAATTCACAGTCGGATGTGATTTCCGTTTGCTTTGCAATAAACTGTATATTTAATCGCTTTCTGCGTATTATTTTGCGTGAGACTCACAAATGGAGTTTACACGACGTCTCGACCTACTTCTCGACCCCTAATATCTTCCAATCATTTCTAACTATTAGTATTAATTCAGTTTATAGTTTTAGTTTATTTTATTTGAAAAAATTGGATTAAACTTTTTAAAATTTGATTTGATTAATTTTAAATAAATTAGAGTTAATTAAATTTTATTTATTATTAATTTATTTAGATTAAATATGATTGATTTACTTTTATTTGATTTGATTAAATTTTATTTAATTCGGTTGAATTGAATTTAAACTGATATAATTCAATTTAATTGTTTTATTTTGTTTTTATTTCATTTATATAGCCATTGTTTGTAGCGTTGTGATAATAAATTCATAAATTATTTTATTAATTTTTAAAATCAATGCTATAAATTTTTTCATTTAATTCATAAATATTATATACTTAATAGTTTAAACATTATATAAAATTTAATATAAATATTAGACAAGAATTAATAAGTATTAAATAAAATGATGTAAGGTCATAAATGATAAAATGTTATAGGCTAATTTACAAAGAATATAATATTTTTATTTTACACTATTGCGTCTTTCAAAGATGCAATAAATCAGTATGTACCTTGTTTAAATATATGCAATAAATTTTTTATTTGCAATAAATTTAAATTTATACCAGTACATTGCTAATTACTGAAGCCCCCAATTCTTCCCCTACAGCAGTTGAGTCATACATAAGGTATAATTGGGCTTAAATTATCAAATGACTCACAAATAACGTCTTCCATAATATGGTTAATATTTGAGGCATGTATTGAGAGGAGACGTAAACTCAAACATTATAAACAATAAACAAAAACATTTAGACAGAGAACGCCATCTCTTCGCAAGTATTCTCACTATAGATGTAATCTTAAGCTTATTATGCGTACAATAAACGGCAAATGCATTGAAATAATTGTCAATTTATTTAATATAATATTTCGACTTTCGGTCTGAAAAAGACTTTCGAATCGTTTGTTTCAAAATTACATTTAG
>JAQIXC010002032.1:0-12110 GCA_034697605.1 Metabelba pulverosa
GATTACGGCGGCGCGTCTGGCCATTCGCAGCTAAAATGTGCCGAATCTTACTATAAATGACCAGAGCTTTAATTCTATACTAAATTCAATTGAATCGGAGACTGACCGATCCCTCATACAACGAGTCAGATATAAATGATTAAAAACTGACATGTGAGAAAACTCATTTGCAACTAGAATTACTTTTCCTGCACATGATAAACATGTACAATGCAATAATTAATGTTACGTAGAAATTTGTCACCACGCTCAATTTACGAAATACGAACAGATAGCGCACCGATATTCAAGCCTTTGTACGAGTCCCTGGCCGCGGCGCCGGGTGCGACGCTCGCCATCAGACATAACTGGGTGTCGTCGACGCGCGTGTAGGCGTCGGTGAGGTAGTCGTCGATCTCATACATCGTCTCCTTATTGAGTCGATTACAGCGTTCGGTGCCGACAATCAAACCGTCGTATTCTTGCAGCGCAATCGGCGCCGAGTCGACGCCCAAAACCGTATGACCCCAACCGGCAAACCGCGCCCAACCCGTCGGCTCGGCTCCCGGCGTCGGCAGACACACGCTGTTCACGTCGAACCAATTGTTTGTTATGCGAAACTCAATTGGCTTTGCCAATTTGACCATGCCAATATCGGCGTATGAGTATATGTCCCAACGGGTGTTGTAATTATCATGTGTTTTTATCTATGACGTTTTATTTAATGATATTTTTAACAATTGTTCGTTATAGATCTAACGATCATTAATATAATTAATAGATTATACAGTACTATGTACAAATTAAGTTTTAATTAAGTAAAAAACTGTTATTGTAATTGTGCGTATTAAGTTATTATGAAGATTTTTTTATTTTGTAAAAATAATGCTAGATTTTACCCATTGTTTATAAATTAATCCAGGGATTACCAAACGCTCCGGGTCGTATGTGGTTGATTCATTATTATCATGTAAAATTAAGTTGTTTGTTCCAACTGTCGCTTGAAACATTTTGGTACTAGTACTATGCAAGTTGATATAATATTTACATGTTAGAATTTGTATTTAAAATGGCTTTAAAACCATAAAGTTGATATTACGTCAATATTTTATCATTAGTATTTGTAAATATTGATAAATATAAATAAACTTGTATAATATAGTTTTTGCCATGTATATTTTATTTATACTTACAGACAGTGCGCAGCGGTAAGCAGAAATCGCTCATTAATTACTGCAGCGCCGCAAAAATGCATGTTTGTAATATTAGCAAGCTTATATCTATCTATGTCACTCCTATTTTGCTCTCTAGTTTTCATATGCAATGATGTCATCCAGGGAAAATCGTGATCCTTTGCATTTTTACCATGAACGACTCGCTGCTTTACCTCGTTTAGATTAGTGAGGCCACAATGTGGCATGCTTAAATTATTTCCGTTTGCATTCGTCAGCTCCTGTTCGCACATTTGACGACATTTCGTGTTTTGTTTGCAAACGCTTTTGCAAACATTACATTCAAACAAAGAGTTATTAAAAATTAAACTGATTAATAAAATTCGCACGATTTGCATGTTAATGTTAAATTTGCCAAATATTAATTTTTAAAAATAAATTTACAAATTTTTGTTCAGTGTAATTTTTATTAATTTGTTTACAAATGATTATATGGAAAACTGGTATGAGTTTGCGTAGAACTGTGCAAAATATTTTTATATTAAATTAGCATTAATAACATAATTAATAGAACATTATTATTAATATAAATATTATATTAAATTAATTATGTTTAATTTTAATTTATACATACATTTTATTATGTCCATGTTAACATAAAATAAATATGTATATAGTTTTTATTTATTTTTGTAAGGTATTTAAAAATAATAGAATGTTAACATAAATTGATTTTACTGAAATCAGCATAATAAATATTAATAAATATTTATATAAAAAAATATTATAAAAAGGTAATTTATAGATCATATAAGTCGAGTTGCATTGCGTCGCGAATCCAATCAATAAATTTTGATACTTTTGTAAATTTCATGCCTGGGTTTCTAGTGCTTTCATCAAAGTAGGATGTCACTCCGATTGAATAACCACGCTCATTTTCGAACTGTACAAGTGACGAGCCCGAGTCACCTATTAAGAAAAATATACAGTACAATATTAAACATCAAACAAAGTAATATAAAGTAAAAATATCTTTAAAACACAATATAAACTAGCATGAATTAAGTGAAAAACATAAATCTAAATAAGTATATTAAATATTATATAATACTTGCTAATTATTAATTAAATTGATAAAGTTGCATAGTTTTAACGAATATAAAAATAAATTATTATTAATATTGTCAGAAATAATCTATTTGCAAACTACTTTATAATTTTAATAAAAATTAAAACGTAACAAATAATTTAAGTTTAATTATATGCAAATGAAGAACAGTAAATATAACCTTACATCCTAAAAATATACAATAAGATAAATATTTAATAATAATATTTTATTATTAATAATATAAACATAATTTATATTCGTATAAATTTTAAAAAATAGATTTAAAATATAACGCTATTAATTAAATAATTATGCATAGTTTATCTAATATTTAAATTTATAGTAAAGTGCATGCTAATTTACTTACAGTATATTTAACCATTAACAGTTTAATTTAACACTTATTAATATACACCTTTATTGTTAAATATAGTACACAGCTATATTACCTCTATTTAGGCCTTTAAACGTGTTATTGGAGGCAATGCCGGGTGCGAGACTGGACATCACACATACCTGGGTGTCGTCGACGCGCAAGCCGAACGAGTAGAGCTGATCCATGATCTCATACTTCGTCTCGTTATTGAGTCGATTACACTGTTCAGTACTAATAATTAAACCTGCATATTCTTGCAGTGCAATCGGCTTCGAGTAGGCGTCCTTCAGCACCGTGCGACCCCAACCCGCAAACCGCGTCCACCCGCTCGGCTCGGCTCCCGGCGCCGGCAAACACACGCTGTTGACGTCGAACCGATTGTTTGTTATTCGAAACTCAATTGG
This sequence comes from Metabelba pulverosa, assembly GCA_034697605.1. Lineage (NCBI taxonomy): Eukaryota > Metazoa > Arthropoda > Arachnida > Sarcoptiformes > Damaeidae > Metabelba > Metabelba pulverosa. Next base: position 3,043 of record JAQIXC010002032.1, read on the forward strand.
TTTTGCCAATTTCACCATGGCTATATCCGCGTAATTTGCTATTTCTGTATGATTATCGAATTTTGCATGCGTCTTTACCTACAATGTTTTGGATAAATAAACATTAAACAGGACAAATCGAGCAATAGAAGTTTTATTTTCATATTACAAATGCATTTTAAGTTTATTATTTTTAATTGAACAATTGAATATGATAAATTAAATTATAAAGATGTTAATGTGTTTTTAAAATTAATTAATTAATTGAGAATTATTTATTTTAATATGTATATTGTTAAAATAAATATACAGTATATTAGGTTAGGTTAGGTATCAATATATAACACTTTACCCATTGTTTATAAATTAACCCAGGTATTATTAAACTCTCCGGGTCGTACGTGACCAACTCGTTATTACCATGTAGGATTAACGTGTTTGTGCCAACTGATGCTTGAAACTTTTCCGGTTCAGGACTATTAATGATTTATTGTAAACATGTTAAAACATAATTATAAATTAATATAAATAATTTTTTTAAATATTTGTTTTTGATATAAATTTAAATTATATACTAATTTTTTATATGATAAATGATTTTAATTTTATTAAATAATAATCATAATTAAAATTGATACTCATCAATGATTATTTCAATTTAGATCTTATATTAAAAATAGCATGTATATATTATACTTTAATCATACTTACAAACAGTGCGCTGCACTCAGAAGAAAACGCTCATTGATAATAGCGGCGCCGCAAAAATGAAGAAAATTGGTAAAATTAGCAAGATCTTGTTTTACTATAATAGCCCTAGAACGATCGGTTAATCTCTTATGCAACGATGTCATCCAAGGAAAATCATGATCTTTCGCATCTTTACCACGCACAACACGCTGCTTTACCTCGTCCAGACGGGTGAGGCCACATTGTGCCATGTTCAATTTGTTTAGGCTCGCGTTCTTCAGCTCCTGTTCGCACATTCGCCGACATTTTGCGTTTTGTTTGCAAACGCTTTCGCATTCATTGCATTCAAACAAATTGTTGTTTAAAATTATACTTGCTAATAAAATTATCAATAGATTCATGACAATATAAAACTTATTTTGGCTTTATTTTATAATAGGTTGATTATTTTACAAAAATATTATATTTATTAAATTGAAATTTGCTCATATGCAAAGCTGGTTTTCAATTGCGTTGTACAGTATATTTATAATAAATTAATTAAAATATAAAAAATTATAAAGTTAATAAAACAAGATTTATAAGCACAATTTTTAAAAAATAAAATAAGCATAAATTAAAAAAAAAACTATTTTTACATTTTGCAAAGTATTTATTAAACAAAATAAAGCATAAACAGTAGCATGTTAACTTATACTTATTACTGGTTGACAGGTAGAATTAACTAATATTTAGAAATATAGAATTTAATTTATAACTTAAAATATAAATAGATAAATTAGAAGATTAATTAGATAATTTATTAAATTTTTATTTTTAACCCAATTACGAAATTAATCTTATTAATTTAACAATTGAATTAATACATGTTATAAAATTACTTATTTTAATAATATACAAATTTAAGAACATAATTTTTTTTAAGAAATAAATTTTAATATTTTTAAACAGTTTGTCGAATAGCATATTTAAAACCATCAAATAAATAAGTTACAATAACTTTTAGAACTGTGTTAAATATAAGAAACGCTGTCATCGCAATTATGAACTTGATACCGTGAAAAACAATCCGCTTAAACAGGCGGCGCCGGGCGATCGATGCGAGCGATGGCCTACACACGGCAGCCGACGGATCCGCTGTAGTCGACTCTGTCTCAGCAGTTATACGGCGATGAATCTAGCAAGCACAAATTTTAAATAATTGAGTTTAACAGTGTCTATTAACACAATTCAATTTATAAAACATTTAATTAATTTTTATTAAGCAATATTTTATCACTTACAAATGGAAACACCAATAATATTGCACAGTAGATGAAGGCGCGGTTAGCAACCTTGGCCATTTTCATAATCAAGTAAAAATAATTTAAAATGTAAATTTACTATGATAACTTTATTTGTCGTTATGATTTATTACATAAAACTATTTTATGTATAATGCCACATCACAATTCATATTTTACTGACTGCAGTAAATTCTATTGGTCTTGAAGTATATCATTGTTTTGAATTAACAAGTGTTTAATTTTATAATACAACGGTGTTATTTTTATTTGCTATTGTTATATAAATGTGTAATATGATATTAATTTTAAGTTAAGTCATATATCTATTAAACAACCTTACTTTATAAGCTACATTACCGACATCTAAGCCTTTAAATGAGGTTCGGGAGGCATCGCCCGGTGCGTTACTGGACATAAGGCATACGAAGGTGTCGTCGACGCTCAGAAAGTCGGACACCAGCTGGCCGTCCATCTCGAATAGCGTCTCGCTATTGAGTCAATTACACTGTTCTTTATTAACAATTATATCTCATATTCCCGCAGAGCAATCGGCATTGATTTCGGGTCATCCAGGTCCGTGTTGCCCCAGCCGGCGAACCGCGCCCACCTGCTAGGCTCGGCTCCCGGCGCCGGCAGACACACGCTCTTGATGTCGAACCGATTGTTTGTTATGCGAAATTCAATTGGTTTTGCTAATTTAATCATGGCAATATCCGCGTTCTTAATTACGACCAAATCGGTGTTGTATTCTTTATGTACCTTTACCTATAAACATTTTATTTGTTGTGAAAACTAAGCGTGCTTAAACATATAAAAATAACAGCAACTAAATTTTATATAAACCCAACATTGTTATAAACTTTGCATTAATTGCGTTTTCTGTTATGAACAATTTTAAGATTTTGCACAAATTATAATACTATGTACCCATTGTTTATAAATTAAACCAGGTATTTCTAAACGCTCCGGGTCGTACGTGACCGACTTGTTGTTACCATGTTCGGTTAATTCGTTCGTGCCAACAGTTGCTTGAAACCTCATTTCTACATTGGCAGTACTATTTAAGATAATTTTGAATCAACATGTTAGATTTATATTTGCAAATACCTAATAATAAATTAAATTATTAAATACATGATGTAAATATTTCAAGTGAAATTTACTAAAGTATAGTATGTACAGTACAATACAGTACAATTTACTGTGGAATAATACTCTTATTATTTATTTATTATAAGAAATTATATTTATATCTATATCTGTTAACATGTACAAATATCAAAAACTGTAATGTATTTTCGTCTATTGTTAATTCTAATTTAAATTTTACATCGAGATACTTTTAAACTTATTTATTTATTTAGTATTATTTTACTTACAGACAATGCGCGGCCGTCAGTAAAAACCGCTCATTGATTATAGCGGCGCCGCAAAAATGTGGCATGTCAGAAAAATTGGCAAATAAGTTTTTTGCAATGCCATTTCTCCAGCCAATTATTCTTAAATGCAACGATACCATTCAGGGAAAATCATGATCCTTAGCATCTCTACCATGCACCACTCGCTGCTGCACCTCGTCTAGTCTGGTAAGTCCACAAAGTGGCATGTTCATTTGATTACGGCTTGCATTCTTCATCTCCTGTTCGCACATTCGCCTACATTTCGCGTTTTGTTTGCAAACGCTTTCGCATTCAGAGCATTCAAATAAATTGTTGCTTAAAATTATACTTGTTAATGACATCAGTAATAAATTCATGTTTAATTGAATTAGTATTATATTTTGAGTTAGTTAATTTTTGTTTTTGTTACAAAGATGGTTATTTAATTGTTTATTTTTAATATGAAATTATTTATATTAATTATATTACATCAACGCTTATATGAACAGACGGTTTATATTTGCCATGTATATTTTTAATTATAACTTGTAAAGAAAATATTGTATAATATTTATAAATATAGCAAACAAGTGACGAATTGATAAATATAAACTTCTTTTAAAATGTTGTTTAACATATGCTATTACACAGCTTATTATTAAATGTAACATAAAATAATTTATTATTAAATATTTATTAATTAAATTATTTATTAAAAAATTAATAAAACTACAGTGATAAATAATAACATTTTATAACAAATTGATAATAATAAATAAATCATAAATATAAAATTAAATATGTCACTTGATTCAAATTACAACAGCGTTAGACGTGGTAGATAAAATTTACAAATCATAAAAATCGAGTAGCATGGTGTCGCGAATCCAATCGATATATTTCGACACTTTTGTTAATTTCATACTTGGATTTTGAGCGCTCATATCACCGTAGGATACTAGTCCAATCGAATAAGCACGCTTATTTTCGTATTGTATGAGTGATGAGCCGGAGTCGCCTGTACCAATAGAATATACAGAACAAAATTAGCTAAACAGTAAATAAGCAGCATTTTTAAATTATATAATACGGCAAATTTGCTCAGATAAATTTATAGAAATATAATAATTTATTGGTTTATAGCAATTAATTAATTTAACATGCGCACATTTTAAAAGTAATTAAAAAACACCCCACCTCTATTCAAGCCCTTGTACGTGCTGTGAGCAGCTACGCCGGGTGCGAGGCTCGCCATCAAACATACCAGGGTGTCGTCGACCCGGTAAGGGATTGCCACGAGCGAATCGTCGACCTCATACATTGTCTCCTTGTAGAGTCGATTACACTGTTCCGTATTCACAATTATACCCTCATATTCTTGCAGTGTACTCGGCGGTGAGACCGATTTTTCATGTAGTACGGTATTACCCCAGCCGGCAAACCGCGCCCAACCGCTCGGCTCGGCTCCCGGCGCCGGCAGACATACGCTGTTGATTTCGAAGCGATCGTTTGTTATGCGAAATTCAATTGGTTTCGCCAATTTTACCATGGCTATATCCGCGTAACTGTGTATTTCCCAATTGCTATCGTATTTATCATGCAGTTTTATCTGTTATATATTTATTTGGAAAACAAATTAAATAATATGTCAAACGATAAGTTCAAACGTTTATTAAAAAATATATTTGCATTTTGTTGTTTAAACATAAAACTAACTTTTACTGTAATATAAACGTGCTAGAATTATTGCTTAACTATTAGGTTTACTATGAAGAGTTTTAAAAATTTGCACAAATTATTATATTTCATACCCATTGTTTATAAATTAGACCGGGTATTTCTAAACGCTCCGGGTCGTACGTGACCGACTCGTTATTACCATGTTCGGTTAATTCGTTCGTGCCAACCGTTGCTTGAAACCTCATTTCTGCATTGGCAGATCTATACAAGATAATTTTAAATCAACATGTTAGTTTTTATATTTGCAAATTCCTAATTATAAATTAAATTATTAAATACATGATGTAAATATTTCAAGTGATCTTTACTAAAGCATTATAACGTTATTTACAGTACAATTAAATGTGCAATAATACTTTTATTATTTATTAGTTATTATAAAATATTACTATAATAAACTATATTTATATCTATCTGTTAGCGTGTACAATTTTTCAAAACTATAATCTATATTCTTCTAACGTTAGTATTAATTTTAATTTTAAATTAAAATATTTTTAAACTTATTTATTTTTTATTTCACTTACAGACAATGCGCGGCCGTCAGTAAAAAGCGTTCATTGATTATAGCGGCGCCGCAAAAATGTGGCATGTCAGAAAAATTTGCAAATATATTTTGTGCAATGCCATTTCTCCAGTTGCCAATTATTCTTAAATGCAAAGATGCCATCCAGGGAAAATCATGATTCTTGGCATCTTTACCTTGCACCACTCGCTGCTGCACATCATCGAGTTTGTTGAGGCCACAAAGTGGCATGTTCAATTTACTTCGGCTCGCATTCTTCAGCTCCCGTTCGCACATTTGCCGACATTTCGCGTTTTGTTTGCAAACGCTTTCGCATTTATTGCATTCAAACAAATTGTTGTTTAAAATTATACTTGCCAACATGACTAATAATAAGATCATGTTTAATTCAAGATGTATTTTATAGTAGATTATTTAATTTATTTTTGATATGAAACTATTTTTTACTAAATATATCAATGCATATATTCAAAGATGGTTTATGTTTGCCACGTATATATTTACTTATAGTAAAAAGATATTGGTATAATATGTACAGTATAACGTAACAAATAATTATATTGTTATGCATATAAACTTTGAAAATATTAAATACAGTAAATAATTAAAGTAAATATATTTAGATATAATAAATTTTTTATTAAACTGTTGTAAACATGTTAATTTACAAATCATAAAAATCAAGTAGCATTGTCTGGCGAATCCAATCGATATATTTTGATACTTTTGTAAATTTATTACTTGGATTTTGAGCGTTCGGATGTATGTAGGATAACAGCCCGATTGAATAACCACGCTCATTTTCGAGTTGAATGAGTGAAGAGCCCGAATCACCTATAAAAATATACATATTAAAATATTAGCTAAGTTGTATGTTACTTCATATAAAGATATAAATATTTCTTAAATATTTATCAAATATAAAATTAAGTAATAAAATAACTAAATCTTAATATAAATAATAATAATTATTTTAATATAGTTTACATGATAAAAGTAACAATTACCAACAAAATACGAGAATTTTTATTTGTTTAATAATTTTTGTTTAAGAAATAATTAAAATTTAAATTATAATGTAGAAATGAAAAAAAAGTTCAACTTTCTAAATTAATTTCTACTCTCTAGATTAATAATTAAAGTAAAAGATTTTTTAAATTATAATGTAATTTAAATAATATTGTAACAATTTTGTAAAATTATATAAAAATTTGATAAGTTTGTTTATATAGTTTATGTAGACATAGCGCGTCGTAATAAGTAAGTTACGTAGGTCGTCTCATGTATTTAATAACTTTGATATCACCTCTGACCCCACCCACACCACCCACCCCACCACCATCGTTGTTATAATTGCGAATAGTGGGGAAAAGGTTTGTTGATAGTATAGGTATATATACGGGATTTTATACTTGTTTCGTTATATACAGTATATTAAAGTTTACACATGCTTAATTTCTAAAACAAAAACTGAATGTTTGTTTATTTTTGCGTAAGGAATAAACCGCACAGCACCTAGATTCAAGCCTTTATACGTATCCTTTGCCGCGACGCCGGGCGCGACACTCGCCAGCAGACATAACTGGGTGTCGTCGACGCGCTCGACGCCCAACACGAGCTGTCCGTCCACTTCATACCTCGTCTCGTCGGTGAGTCGATTGCACTGTTCCTTACTGACAATTATACCTTGGTATTCTTGCAGCGCAAACGCGGGCGAGTCTTCGCCGAGCACCAGATTGCCCCAGCCGGCGAACCGCGCCCAACCGCCCGGCTCGGCTCCCGGCGCCGGCAGACACACGCTGTTGACGTCGAACCGATTGTTTGTTATGCAAAACGCGATTGGTTTCGCCAATTTGATCATGGCGATATCCGCGTAATAGGCGATTTTTGAATCGTTATTGTATTTATCATGTATCTTTACCTATGAAGTAAAGAATTTATATTAGAGTAGGATTTTTTTTTAATTTTGCGCTGTACATATAAAAATCGCAACAATTAATGCACTGTGGTTTATTATAAGTTAAATGTAAATTAAATCATAAATTCTAAAACTGTTGATTTATTTGTGTGCTTTATCATGAGTAATTGTATAAAATGCAATTATTTTTACCCATTGTTTAAAAATTAATCCAGGTATTACCAAACGTTCCGGATCGTATGTGTCCGACTCGTTATTACCATGCAACATCAATTTGTTTGTTCCAACTGTTGCTTGAAACTGTTGCTCTTCAGTACTGTACATATTAATTTAATAATAACAAGTTATATTTTATATTCAAAATTGTTTTATTTAAAAATTAGTTGTTTATTAAATTATTATTTGATAACTATTTTAATAATAATATTATCTACTAAAGAACATCTGCAGCTTTAAATATTTTAGCTTGCTACAAGTTCAATACTATAGCTTGAATAATTTATTATCATTTTCATAACATTAAATATTAATAAATAATTTTGGTTTTAAAACATACATATTTAAAATTGTTTAAAAATAATAATTACCAAGGCGCTTTTAGCCTGTTTATTTTTATTACTTACAGACAATGCGCTGCTGTTAGCAGAAAATGTTCATTGATTATAGCGGCGCCGCAAAAATGCAGATAGTTAGTCAAATTAAATTTTATCACGTTTATTATCCATTGCCCGCTTAATCTTGTATGCAGCGATGTCATCCAGGGAAAATCGTGATCTTTAGCATCTTTACCATGAACAACTCGCTGCTGCACCTCGTCTAGTCTTGTAGGTCCACAAAGTGGCATGTTCATTTGATTACGGCTCGCATTCTTCAGCTCCTGTTCGCACATTCGCCTACATTTTGCGTTTTGTTTGCAAACGCCTTCGCATTCATTGCATTCACACAAATTGTTGTTTAAAATTATACTGATTAACAAAATAAGCAAGACTTTCATGTTTGATTTAAGCTTCTATAAAGTTATTTGATAAATTAACTTGATAAATTGTTGTTTTATAAATAAAATTTTGATTATTTAGTGAATTTACAAACGCTCATAGGCAAAGCTGGTTTTGCTTTATAATAAACAGTTTATATTTTTAATTTGATAAAATATAACATATTTGAACATATCAAATAATTTACAAATTAATTTATTAAATATTAAATAAATTTTTGTCGCTCAAATTTAGTTTAAAAAAATGTTAATCTTATACAGCTACAGAGTATATAAAAAATAATTTTGCTTATACAGTATTAATACAAGATAATAATAAAACTGAACTCTTAAAGTTGCATATTAAACTTTTACTTGAAAAATACTAGAAAATAATTGCAAATTATTAAACATAATTAATAATTAATTGTTATACAGTATAGAGACCCAAAACGGGCCGGGCCGGGCCGGGCCGGATCGGGCCGGGCCGGATCGGGCCGAGAGGAAAAAATGTCGGGCCGGGCCGGATCGGGCCGGTGTGTGTAAAAATCGGGCCGGGCCGGGCCGTGTACAGTCG
>JAQIXC010002033.1:0-12105 GCA_034697605.1 Metabelba pulverosa
ATGCAATGATTAATCTAGTAAAAAATCGTTTTTATACGCGCCAATTTTGATTTGGCTTGAATTATCCGGTCCTAAGTTATCACCTATTAGTTGCGCGATAATATGCTATGCTAATTCGTTTAAAAAAGCATCTATGTAGTTTTATTCAGTTAATATTACTTGGCATTGTGGACATCGTTTATTTTTTGATATACTTTCATTATATTTTGATATTGTATTTGCAATTTGAATTTCATTATTCAATTGCGACATTATACGGATGCTCTGCAAATATATTTCTTATTTATTTATTAAGCATTTATTTTTATTAATTTCTAAATAATCATATTTCGTTATTTAAGATATATAGGTTATTAACTAACACTGAAATAATACATTGAATAAAATTTTAATCTTTGTAATATGCTGAATAATATTTGATTTTTAAGCATATAATTTCATCTAATATGTTATTTCATATATGGTGTATTTTACACACATTTATATTTAGTTGAAATATAAAATGAATATTGTATAGTTACCATTTTTATATAGTATATTAAATTAAACATCATCATGGCAATAATATATGTAATATTAATTACATTGTTTGACAAAAGTATATTTTATAATAGTTATAAATTAATTATATAATAAATTTTATTTAATTTAAATGAAAATTTTGCAATTATAAAGTGTGCAATGGCAATGCAGTCAAAACACATGCTCATTATGAGCACTATCCGGGTCTAACACTTTCCGACTGCGGGTACGGCCGCGCTTTGGACCGAATGGACGAGTCGTGCTTGAAATGGTCGGTCAATGCGGACGAAGCGATCAAATCGGGCCGTAATTTCAGTGACGGCGAAGTGCCGTTCACTGCTTTTCTGGTCATTCCTCGGAACGAGTCGGGGTATGCGTTACGCGGGTTTAAAATTTGCAATGATAGTTCTTAATTAAATTGAGATCGGATAGTTTTGCGATAAATGCAAAATTGGCGCGGTAAAAAAAACTTCGCTCCAGATTGTTTGTTTTGTTTAAAATATTACGTTATAACATTATTACTGGAAGGGAGGTATAAGGGAGGCAAACAATTCTTTATTTATTAGTTAACTTGTGCAGATCGGGGTTTTCAACATTTAGTTTGTATACAGATAAATTTGTCTCGTCTTTATTGCAGAACATTTTAGTGCTTTAGAAAGCAAAGTATTAAACGAGTTTTTGCATTGCACAAATGTAAGACAATCAGGGGCTTAACAAAATTTAAACTTAAAATATTTAGCCCCTGATTGTCTTACATTTGTGCAATGTAAAAACTCGTTTAATGCTTTGCTCTCTAAAGCACTAAAATGTTCTGCAATAAAGATGAGGTAAAGATTTCTCTATACAAACTAAAAGTTGAAAACCCTTATCTGCACATGCTAATTTATTAGTAAAGTGCATAATTATATTAGTTTGTATATAAATTTAATTTAATTTTATATTATTTGTATTAATAATATATTAAGAATAAGTTAAATGTTTTAATTTTTAAAATAAAAGTTTTAAAAAGTATTTATATGAAAAATTTAAAAATGTTATGGCGCATTCAAATGAATCCTTGCTCTGATTATAACAAGGTTAAGTTTATAATTGCATTGTTTCATTTAGAAAACTTGTTACGTCCGAGTGCACGGGTTCGGTACTAAATCGGCGTTGGATTCTAACTGCAGCGCATTGTTTATATAAGTACTCAAATTATGATTGATAAAATATACCAAGGGCGTAACCTGAAATAATTTTTTGTTTTTAACTTAAATTGGCATTTAAATCAAATGCAAAAAATTATTTCAATTATATGAGTCAAAACTAATTGTCGTGTTACCTAGGTAGTAGGCCGCCCTCTTTAAGAAACTGACATAACACACCATAGCGCCGAAATTTAGATAATTTGGCAAATATTTGATGAGAATATTTAAATTTCTTTATATTAATTTTGTCGTATTATAATCATTCAAATAATTTAAAAGTAGCGCGGTCATACGAATATTCTTATATTAATTTTTACTCATTGTAAGTTACATTAATAATAACGTCGATAATATCTGATAATATATTTGCCTTTGTTAATGAGTAGGGTTGTTAGTGGTGAAATTTTGGTAACGTTACCAGTGAAATTTTTATACCGTGTAAATTTTACCTCTATTTCAAAATTACATTGAAAATTTCACTATTATATATAGCTTTAACAGACATTACAATTTTTAAAATATTAAGTATATTTATTCTTATTAAAATAATCAATTACTTACATTTTAATAATGATTAAAACAATAATTGAAATATAAAAATAAATGGTGATTTTTATTTTAAAATTAATGTTGGCATATCAGTATTTTAACATTTTAAAAATACACCAAAATTTCACCAAAATTACAAAAATTAGCGTGAAAGTTTCACCCAAAATGAAAATTACGTGTAATTTTCAACCCTATTAATGAAAATGGAATTTTAAATTAAACTTTATCAACGTCTTTTTATTTGCATATATTAATTAAGCATAAAGTGAATAATTAACAATTATACAGTTAAATTTAAATTGCAGAGCAGTGCACTCGACTTGGAATGGCGCAAAGATCCAGGTGACCGTCGAACCGGGTTATCGCGACTATCAAAACCAAATTAAACGCAACATTTCGCGTCCAATCCCCTACTTGTCCGATACGCTCTTTCTTCACCCTGACTACAACTACAACGCAATTGCACCTGATAATTTATTAAATGATATTGGCATGATACATTTGGCTAAACCGGTTAATATGAGTGCGCAATCTGGCGCCAACTATCGCAATATTGCGGCCGTGTGTCTGCCGCGCGCCGGTATTACAAACGCGCGTTTCGAATACGCGGTTCAGTCTGGTTGGGGATACCTTAATGATACGACTCCCAATCGACGCTTGCTACAAATGGGTTGGCTGCGCGTGCAGGCGCACCCGAAATATGATAGCATGCTGATAAGTTCGTCGCCGTATCCGACCGAAAGTTCATTCATTTGTAGCGTTAGTATTGATACGTTATATGCTTTGTTTTATGTTATGTCAATTTTTGCTTCCACTTGTTTAATTATTAATAAATAAATTATATTTTGTTTTTATAATTTATTTTTTTATATAATTAAACAAGTTGGGACAAAAATTGACGTAACATAAAACAAAACCTGACCCCCAACCTGAAATTGATAAAAGACATTGAGCTAAACTTAATTATGTTAAAATGTATTAATATTTCTTGCGGTTTTCATGTAGCATTTTTGAACAAATTTTTCACATTTTTCAGTTATTTGTAAAATGTCACTGTCCCTTATTTATTTTTTGTTTATTGAATAAAATATACCTATATATATAACCAACAAAAGTACAGTATAGCCGATCCCATTATCCGTTTTTGTAAAAGCTACTGTTCGTTTTCGGCAAAACAAAGATTTTTGCAAAATAAATGCGCGTTTTTTTTTTGTAAATTTTTTTGTTAATTGCTAATGTACAGGCTAAAAGAACCTTTATTAACAAGCCTTTATAGCAGTTTAACATGTTTATTCGAAAGATGTAATTAAAAGTCATCTTTTCGCAATTGGAACCATAATTTTTACCTTGATAGTTTTTGAGATATTGAAGATCGAAATTTCGATGTCTATGGGAATTGTCTCAAAATAGCAATTTTAAACCCACGATTTGAGTGCTTTCCCCCAAATATATTTAAATGAAAATTTTTTAGGAACATCTACTAAGCATAAGGATGTTTTCTAGTTGGGTTCTAACTTGCATTCAAGAGATTTTTTGGAAAAATCACAAATAAAATTTCATATTGCAAGGAACTTAACCTGACCCACACTACCTCCGTTAAGACAAGTAGCCTGTTTTAAAAATACAATAGTTTATAAAAAATATCAAGAAAACCAACATTTGTATATATGAAAAATTTGCAGGACGAATATTTTACCCGCTAGAGGTCTTCAAAGCATTAAATTTCAAAGTGGAAATATATGACATATATACATGAAATCCTATTAAATAAACTATATTGATTACGAATATGATAACAGATTTGAGCTATCTCATCAAACAAATATGTTGCACTTAATAAAATACATAAATAATATGTATTTGCGCCATAACATGAAAACTCATAAAGTTATAGTATTTTAACTTTTACAATTTAATTCAGAATGCATTTTTTAGTTGGAAAACATGTATCAATTTGATTTTGATTTTTGGTCCAAAAACACCAAAATTAAAATTACAACGTTAAATATTAAATATAAAAATTATTTGCGTTTTTAAACTAAGAAAAGCATCCTAAGTAGAACGGTGAAAGTTAAAATGCTATAGCTTTAATAGTTTTTAAGTTATTGCGTAGATATATATAATTTATTTAGTTTATCAAGTGCAACATATTTGTTTAATGAGATAGTTCAAATCTGTTATCATATTCGTAAACAGTATAGTTGATTTAGTAGGATTTCATGTATATATGTCATATATTGCCATTTTGAAATTTAATGCTTTAAAGCCCTCTAGCGGGTAAAATATTCGTCCTGCAAATTTTTCACTTATACAAATGTTGGTTTTCTTGATATTTTTTATGAACTATTGTATTTTTAAAACAGGCTACTTGTCTTAACGGAGGTAGTGTGGGTCAGGTTAAGTTCCTTGCAATATGAAATTTTATTTGTGATTTTTCCAAAAAATCTTTTGAATGCAAGTTAGAACACAACTAGAAAACATTCTTATGCTTAGTAGATGTTCCTAAAAAATTTTCATTTAAATATATTTGGGGGAAAGCACTCAAATCGTGGGTTTAAAATTGCTATTTTGAGACAATTCCCATAGACATCGAAATTTCGATCTTCAATATCTCAAAAACTATCAAGGTAAAAATTATGGTTCCAATTGCGAAAAGATGACTTTTAATTACATCTTTCGAATAAACATGTTAAATTGCTATAAAGGCTTGTTAATGAAGGTTCTTTATATATAAATGATTAAAAAAATTATTATTTGCAGTTGTTCGATATTTTATATGTCCATCTTAACTTGGTTTCTTTTAAATTTTTTTAATAACTGCTTTTGTCTGTTTTTTACACTTTGAAAAATGTATACACAAAACGCATATACAAACCTTAACCTAATTGAATAACAAGGTGAAATATTATATACCCTTTTTTTTGTTAACAATCTAAAATATTAAAAATTTGTTTCGGACCTAATTACGCTTATTAAAGGGCGACTCTGGCGGGCCTTTAGTGCAATACGTGAACGGCCGGGCAGTGCTGATCGGCGTAATTGTGGGTATGCGGGAACCCGTACCGCAACCGAGTTGCGCGCCAATGCACTCATCGACGATGACCTATACCCGGGTGTCGGCGTACGTCGATTGGATTCGTAGCGCCGCGCGCGGCTATCCGATTGATTAGTTTAATTGTACAATTGTAATGCTTACAAATTAATTTGCAAATATTTTTATTATATAAATATAAAGATATATTTTTACAACTTTTGATTAAATTACGTTAATGTTAAATTAAAATTTTTGCACATTGTTTGATGTATGTACAATATTCGATTCGATAATATTACTGTATTCAATGAGCTATTTTTACATCACAGTCAATGCTGAAACTTTTCACCATTTTTGCAGTAGTTTTGATGTTTTCTGTTAAATAAAAATATAATGTATTTTAGCGTTAATTTTTAATTGAGTAGAACGTTTGTTATATTCTATTCTACTGTATAAACTATTTCGAAGAACTATAAACATGACATTAAATAGGTATTATAACTATTTATTTAATTATTTAATTAATAATTAAGTTTAATTACTGTTTTTGTTTCAATTAAAACTATTAAAAATAATTATATTAATAATTATATGACTTAATACTAAGTTACGTAAAAATACAGAGGGTAATCTTTATTTTGGAACATTCGTACTATTGATATACAGTGGAACGTAACAAAGTTAATTAAATTGATTAAATTAAAAAGCATTCTTAATAAGCATGTAATTCGATGCGCAAAAGTAGAGGTATTCGGCGAACTGGAGATTATTCATCGCAAACCAATCCAAGCAATAGAAAGCGATGTCTCGTTCGGAGAGCTTCGACACGAACTCCGAGATTCTCAAGCGATAGGCGACGGGAATGCGAATGCGTTGAGCAGTCAGTGAGAAGAGCTGTGAATACGGCTTATGCGCGGATTCTATTGCTTGGATTGGTTTGCGATGAATAATCTCCAGTTCGCCGAATATCTTCACTTCTGTGGATCGAATTACATGCTTATAATGAATTTCTTTTAATTTAATCAATATAATTAACTTCGCTACGTTCCATTGTATATCAATAGTACGAATATTCCAAAATAAAGATTATATTTTATTAATTATAAACATCGCGATAATATTGTCGCAAACTTTTAAATAAATATTTGTAACCATGAATTTGCAAAATAAACTTACATAATTTAAACAAATTAATTTTTGCGTCCCTGTATTTCATATAACTAATTGTATCAAAAACCGTAATAAAATGCCTAAAAATGCCTAATGACGTCAGTTTATGACTATAAAATTTATTATACATACACATTGTAATTTTAAAAAATATTCATAAATATAATAACAATAAAAGATGAGTTGAAGTCTTTAATGGATCAAACAAATGATTTTATAAATTAACCATTAATCATACTATATTAATCATTATAATTTGATAAACTAAGTTTATATTATCTAATTAATAGTTCAGTTTTAATGTTTCATTTATAAACAAACTTTTAATTATTGGGCATAAAATTTTAACTTATAAACTTGATATGATTAAGCATGTATACTTCACAATTAAAAATTTTTATTTAATTGAGAATTCAGTGTAAAAACAAACGAGATATATGAAATGCTTATAAATTCCTTGCTTAATTTTTCAATAATAGCGCAAGCAGATTTAAATTTCCCTTTATAAAATTTTCAGCTCTACATATAACATTAAATTAGGAGTTATTTTATTAATAAATAAATATTTGTAAGTTATAAACAGAAACTTTTTTCTCGGTCGTTTTCCATTTTTAAGCTTGCTAATAGTTTTATTTTTTGTATCTGAGTAAAATTTTAACTTTATCATTTTAGTATCTGAGTAATATTTTAAATTATACTTAATAATTTTTAAATATTAATCAATGCCACTGTACTTTAATGTTCAAAAATAGATATTTTATATGAACTGTATAATTTTTGATACAGTAAATATATTGACAATGATAACTTTTTTTTGATTTAATATTTTATACACTAAATTGAATACGAAGATTCAATATTATTTCAAACTGAAATTTAAAACTTTGCTCAGATACAAAAAATAAAACTATTAGCAATCTGAAAAATGGAAAACGGCCGAGAAAAAACTCTGATTATAATTATATACAACTTATAATAACTTACAAAATTTTTATTAAATACCATTATTTAATTTAAATTTCACACAATCTCTAATTTATTACAAAATAATATATAATTCACATTGACATAATTATTAATATTCAAAATATAAAAATAAATTACAAATTTTATACCATTAATTTAATTTGATTATAATTTTGAAATAAACATGATTATATATCTAATTTTGCAACAAATTGAAACAAAAACAATGATTAAACTAAATTAAATAAACAAAATATTTAAAATACTTATTTAATGTCATGTTTATAGTTCTACGAAATAGTTCACTAGAATATTGCAAAACTACTACTCAATTGCATTATACATTTTAATAGTCATCTAGCTCAAGTCTAGGCAAGTTCTACTCATTTAAAAATTAACGCCAAAATACATTATATATTTTATTTAACAGAAAACATCAAAACTACTGCAGAAATGGTTAAATGTTTGACTATATTGCTCTTTCTGGCATTCGTTATAATAATGGGCTTTTTAGCTTACTGGTTATATTGGCAAACTAACATGTTCGGACTCATGGCAAGCGTTGCGAACAGAACGTCGAGTTACATAAGTAGTTATCAAACTAACTATGAACACAACTGTAATGGTTTTAACAATTGTCGAAATTAAATATATAATCTTACTTGTTACAAAAATACAATTATATCAAATTAATGTTATAAAATTCATAATTAACTCTGTTTATATTTTAAAAATATGTGAAAATAAATTTTTGAATAGTAATTAATATAATAATTTTAATAAATTATTACTTTATAATATATAAAAAATTATGTGTAAAATTACAAATATATAACGATATTTAATAAAATTTTGCATTGTTTTTATATAATTTTGCAATTCAAAAATTATATAATTAAAATTTTTTGTTAGGAGTAGTACTGATAAATCTGATCAAACACAGCGACAGACATCAGTGCGATTGGAATGACTGCCTTTATCGGGTCGTGAATGCAAACAAAATGTATATTTAATGCAATGATTAGAAAAATGATGCGCTTCGATGTGCGACACATATCCGCGACACTCGAGTCACTCAATTCACGCCTATTCTTGTCAACAACCAAAGTGTGCAGATCTGGTAGTCTCGAGGCGTCAGTCTCTACGCAGTCGGTTATGGCACCAAAGGCCGAATCATAACATACCGAAAAAAAAACGTTAATTTGAGTAAATTCTGGTCAATATCGGCGAAAAACGCGGTATTAATGCCGATATTGCAACGCAGCGTCGAATGGGTTAAGTGCGTCAACGCTCGCAACATATCACTCGACACTTCGCACTTGAATTCATGGCCGATGTATAGCGTGAGTCGAGTCAAGCGCCGGCAGTATTCGATATTCACTTGTGCTGCTAAGTCGGCATTCGATTGAGTACAACCGCCGAGACTCGTCCGTTGCGGACAGTTTCGGACAATTCGCAAACAATCGATGCGTTTCGATATACCGATAGCCGTACACGAAGTGCAAGTGGACTAACGCCGACATTCGATCCAAACCGGCCGCTAATACGTCGAACGACTCATTGCCGACGTTATAGACGACGCGAACGGAAGCACTCGTTAGACTCGATCCGCATTTTTCGGCGAATACGGCGAACGCTTTCGAGTCTTCATTCGAGTAATAAAATCTAATTTTTGTTAATTTTTGCGTTAAAATTAAATTATTCGCCGAATCAGTGAATACTTTCGCGAAATTCATATCAAATGCATTCAATCGTTTCAAATGAGTGCACATTCGCAGCCAATTCTGCGCCGACGGCTTGAAGTCGTGTTTCAAATGTTTGATAACTATTTTCTCGCATTTGTGGCCGTATTTCGCGAAAAACATTTCAAACCTTTTATGATTTGCGCTAAAAGTCAACTCAAATACGACTGAATTGTTACATAACTTCACAATCGCTTCGAATATTTGATCCATTTTTGAGTCGAAATCAAAGTTTTCGAAATTACAGCGAATTTTAGTAATATTTCCGCACTTTTGTAGTAATGCCTTAAACGCCGTTAAGTGAAAGGTCTTATAGTTTAGCCGCAGTTTGTGTATAAACGCGTCGTTTACGTCGAGTTTGTATTGCTTTCGACGAACGCATTGTCGCCACTGTTTGGCCACCGATTCGAAGCGAAACGAGTCCTCAAACAACAAGAACTGCAGAATCTCTTCGCATAAGTCATCGCCGAATCGGGTCATCGACTGTCGCTCTTCAGTACGGCTTCGAAGCGATCGCTTCGTTCTCTTGTTTTCACACATTTTCGAAATGTTTTGTATTTTTGAGTAAAATGTAAACAGAATTTAATAATTCTTAGAAATATTAACTAAAACGTCAATCGGATTATCTGTTTGTGGTTTTAACTGCAGTTTAATTCGCATTCAATCGGAAAGTAATCGAAATTAACGTAATTTTGAAGAATTGGAAACACATTCGCAAAACATGTGACAAATGTTTGTAAACAAAGTTTTGATTTCATTGCTTTCGCTCTACTGGTGTGCCATCTATTGGTGACATAACTCATATATTTATTGCTAACAAACATTTAGCGCAATATCTCTTTCTTTGTGACAACAGTCACAACACTCGGCATCTAATCGTCGATTGAATTAATCGATTAATAACTCATTGATTGCGTTATCGCCGATAAAAGCTATCAAATATAAAGTGTTATTTCCCGACAATTCATTCGGTATAAGAAATTGTATTATATTTTATTCAAATACTGTTTACTATTTTGTTTACAATCGCATCAGTCATGTCGTCGACGCCGAGCACCAGCACTACACTCGCATCCGAGCCGTTCGACTCTCCCATCGCGGCATCGGATGTCTTCAACGATACTATCGGCGAAGTATATCAGCGAATGTGTGACCGCATCGGCCGAAGAGACGTTGCGCGCGAACGGCTGAAGACGGCGTTCAGCGACAGACTCGACGCCATTGAGAACGTTATTGAACCGACGATTGCATCAACTGATGAGCGAATGACTGACGGCTTTACGCGAAGAGGTTTTGAGTCGTTTAACGCTATTGTCGGCGAAGAGTATCAGCGAATGCATAGAATTAGGCGAAGAGATGATGCGCGCGAACGGCTGGAGATGGCATTCATGGCCCGACTCGACAAATGCGATGATGCGGTCGAGCAGTCGGCGACACAACTGACGGTCGAATCGAACGAAGCAATTGTTTGCGGAAGTGATCGCATGAGTAGTGCAGACATTGAGACTATCAGTGATTTGAAGCGATTGATAATCGAGTCGAAGAAGGGATCGGAAGACAAGAACTGTTGGAAGAGAGACTCGATTTCCCGATTCGGAGATGACTTATGCGAAGAGATTCTGCAGTTCTTGTCGTTTGAGGACTCGTTTCGCTTCGAATCGGTGGCCAAACAGTGGCGCCGATCGACGCATAAGAGACAACACATACTCGAAGTGAACGATAAACTACTGTCTAATCTGAATACAGACACGAATTCACTGAACATTCTGTCGTTAGTGAAGTCAATGAATAGCATTCGAGAAATTCATTTCAATTTAAGCGACGCTTTAACTAACATCTCATTCATCGACAAAATGTTTGATTATTTAATCGACTTTTGTAAAGATATTACGAAAATTCGGTTCATATTCGCCGCCAATGATCTCGAATTAGTGAATATGTTTTTCGCTATAATTGGCCCGAAATTGAAGGCATTCTTCAGAGCAGAACCCGATTCGACGGCTTCGGAGCCGTATTTACTGCAAATGTCGACTAATATGAGAGCATTGACTGGATTTGAGTTCCGATTCCACAAACGGCTCATTCGCTGCGAAACGGATTTGGATTTAGCGCTCAATTTGACGAAAATTCAGTTCAATTACAGCAATGAAGACGTGAATACATTTCGAAAATTCATCGATAAGTTCGGAAATTTGGAAATCGTTTGCGTTATAATCGACAACAATGTGTCGGAAAACGCATTCAATGCCTTAGCGAACGGATTGTCGCAAACGTCGGCTTTAATTGAATTGAAAGTTACGTTTCGGACTCACATCTCATTAGCCGAACGGTTGGCACGAATTGGCGAAAACTGCAAACAATTGAAGAGTTTTTCACTGAATCTCACAACCGATGGCAATGAGACGAATGTTTTGGACGCGATTCAAGCGATCACTGGATACTACAAACGCTTGACTCGATTGCATCTCATTGTCTACAATACCGCGAAATACCAATTCTCGAGCGAATCGTTCGCCGATTTGAAACACTTAACGCATTTATCGCTTCAAATCCTACCGAAGAAAGGCATTGACTTTCGCCCGATCGACGACTCGTTCTTCGCCGACATTGACCGACATTTACCGAAATTAGAGTATTTGGCGATAAATATAGCGAACATCACAGACGTTGCGTTGAATCGCATTACAAAACTGCGATTTCTGCACACATTTAAACGTTTGTATATTAATTTGGCAAAATTTTGAAGTACAAGTCAACACATTAAATATTTCGGATTTAATTTTTCTATTAATTAATTAAAATAAATAAAATATTTATATATTAAAAATAAGGTAATTAAATACATTTTAAATTAAATGAAAAAGAATTTTAAAAAAATTAATTGGCATAAATTAAAAACACAAATGTTTATAAATACCAGTTTATACTGTATTTT
>JAQIXC010002034.1:0-12104 GCA_034697605.1 Metabelba pulverosa
TTGCAAGTAATACACAGATTGTTTTTACTCAGCCGTAGGTGACGTCTACATAAAATATTAATTTATATTTATTCATAGAAAATGTAATTATCCATAGAAATTACAGACTAGATAATTTGGTAATACTGCTAATTTTAGCATGCTTGATTATTTTTTTATATTTTTTTAACAAATGTATAGATAATTGCTTGCCATTTTGTAATTTTTAACTGTTATTTAAAAATCATACATGGTATTTAAGTTAAAAATGTTTTAAAAACTTTGTAGAATCACCAATGAATGCCGTCGGTGGTTACACAAAGTTCTCAATAAACTCATCTATTTTATGCTTGTTACTCTAAAATACAATATGAATAAAGTGTAAATTATACATCCAGTAACAAATATAATAATTATACTGTTTAATTTTAACAAATAATTTACCATAAAATGTAAAAATTGACATTTTAACAAGTTTATTTGCTTAGAAACAAAAGAAATATAAGAGGGAAATAAATTATAGTTGTGAAATATTTTGTACATTACAAAATGGCCAGCGATTAACTTGATATTGGTTATAGGAATTGAAAAGTAATTGATCATGCTAAAATTCAAACCATGAAGACAGCAAAATAAATCTAGTCGAAGTAGCAGCAAAGGAATAGCAGTTTATATTTTATAATACAATAAATTAATTAGGAAATACAAGTATACAATATTGATTTTAATTTCAGTATATTTATCTAGTTAAATTAAAGTGCTTTGAAAATGTAATTATCAAATTATTTAAATAACAAAATAAATAAACAATGCCAAATATTTTTTGTAATTGTATCTGTGTAAAACTAAAATATTTATATTTATTCGTAGCTTATTTTTGCGTTATTAATGTTATTATAAATATATAACATGAATTTTCTATTAAAACCCGGATTAAGTATTCTTATTAAATATCATTCATTTGTTGGGACTAGTTATTGTAAACTGGGTATAATTAAACATACAAAATTACACTGGATAAAATTAATACAACTATTATGGAATTTGAGTATAACCGCGCTACTTTTATATACTGTTGCAGCAAACATAAGTCACACATTAAATGAAATACACAATTTTCACTCAGACTCAATAAAACAGATTATTATGTTTGTAATTCACCAAGTTGGTTTCAATTGTTATATCGCACAATCGGTATTCGTGAGTCTATACCTACTCTGGAAAGGAAAGTCGGTTTTGGATCACTTGATAAGCGACGACGAGATGCCTATCGACGCCACTATTGAACGCAGAATTGGGATTAGGATTGCATTCATTCAGTGCTTAACTACAGTTTTATTTATGATTATAAAGTATATAATACAGTGAAAGACAAATAAAAATTACGTGTAGACAAATGGAAATTACGTTAAGCTGTGAGTAGTCAAATGAAAATTACGTCTAGACAAATGAAAATTACACGTGTCCGAGTGCATGCCTTTATGTTGTTGTGATTAGCATTTTATTCATGTTTAATTATGGACAGTAATTTAGATAGTGTTTCAACACTGAAAAGAGTTAATCAGAAAATTAGCAAAGAGTTGCGCGAACTGATAATCAGCCGAGTGAACAGTGGAATGAGAGGATACGAAGTAGCGAAGTTATTTAATCTGAAAGCGCCGGCTGTTCGCAACATTTATCGAAAATATCAACAATTAGGACACACCGAACCACAAGAGAGAGGACACCGAAAGCGTATTTTAACCGACAATTAAAAGGAGATTATTTGCAATTGGGTCGATGACAACTGTACCTTGACCTTAATTCAGGTACGTAGGAGTTATAGAGCTTGCCTTGTAATTTATATTTAACTAAACTTTTTAATGTAGTTAAGAGACATGTGTCTGGAAGCGTTTGCGGCTGAATTTGCCGCCGCTGGAATAACAAGTCTATCAGAAAAAACAGTCGAAAGAGCACTGAAAGACTTTCACTATTCCTTCAAACGAGTATCACTTATACCTGAGGCCCGACTTTCTGAGGATTGAATCGAAAAACGATACAATTATGCGATGAAATACACTGAAATGATGAGTGAAAAAGAAAAGATAAACTAAATTTTAACAAATTATAGTTTCTTTAATCATAAACTAAATGTTATTAATTTTGCAGATGATTTATATCGATGAAACAGGATTTCAAGTCTGGTCTAGAGCTAGTGGCGGCTGGTCCGAAAAGGGCACAAGAGCCAACAAAGTAGTCACAGCTATTCGCAGCAAGAACTATTCGGTTTGCGCTGCAATGGGAATAGATTGACTATTTATGTTTGAAATACAAGACAAGCCTTATAACTCCGAACATTATCACAACTTTTTGTCACAACTCTTTGCACACTTTAACGAAAACAACATCACTGGCGCCTATTTAATTATGGACAACGTTCGGTTTCATAAGACCGAGGAGGTGACCAGGTTAATTGCCGCTCACGGACACATATTTGTCTTTTTACCGCCCTATTCTCCATTTTTAAACCCTATTGAGAATCTGTTTAATCAATGGAAAGACGGTGTGCGGAGACAAGAGCCGAAAAGCGAAGATGAGCTATATACGGCTATTCATAACAAATCCGAGACTATTAATGATACTAATTGTAAAAAATATTTTTCTAATATGGAAAAATATATTCATAAATGTCTTCTCAGAGAAGTAATAGAAAATTAGAAACTTGTATAAATCAGGAAATTTGCAATAAAACTTCAACGTAATTTTCATTTGTCTAGACGTAATTTTCATTTGACTACTCACAGCCTAACGTAATTTCCATTTGTCTACACGTAATATTCATTTGTCTTTCACTGTAATACGACTGTTTGTTTCAAAATTGGTTTACACTAATGTATTAAATTTAATAATTTTTATAACTATTTATTATTATTCCACTAACATTCAAATTTCAATCATCGCATTGATTGCATACAAGAGTTGTATTGTTTTGCAAAAACTGCAGAATATTCTCATTTCGAATCCGGTTCGCGCTTTCGATTCACTCTATTATAAAATCTATAAGATTTGCGATTTTTTAAACAATTCAATCAATTCGTATCTTTCTATCTATTAATTACATTAACACTGAATTCAATGTTAATTATAGCCACCGTTTGTCGCATTTATCTCAACCCTTATTCGCCGACACTTATCGTGGGTTTTGTTTACTTTTTATACTCAATAGTTGTATCACTCGTATTATGTTTGGTCTGCAATGAAATTGCAAAAAATTACCGGAATTTTGTTGCAAAACTCGAGAATTTGATAAATTGCGACGAATTTATGTCAAAATCAATGACAACTAATGAAAGAATAATTTTAATGCAAATCAAAGACTTGTCGCCAAAGATATGTTTAAATGCAATGAATTTGTTTGCAGTGAACGCAAAGACATTCATATCGAGTATGGCTTTAGTCGTCTCTTATTCTGTTGTTTTCATACAAACCGCGGATCAGTTAATATAAAAATTTGTATTTTTTATTCGCTTATTATTTTTATAAAACTTTCGACCAATAATTCTAATTAATTTTGTAGTATTTAATAAAGCAAAAAATCCAACCTTTTACTAGAAATTATAAAGTTTTACAATTTTTCTAAATAATACATTGTTACATTTTAAAATGATATTTATGAGCACTATATGTTTAAAATAAATAAAACCAAATGTACATTAATTTGCTACATATAAAATATGTCCTAATCACATTTAAGTAATCATATTTGTAATCTATACTTGTAACCTTGCTAAACAAGTTATGCAAAATTCAGCAATAAAGTAATAAACTAGCTTCAAAATTCTCTTTGTGTTTGAGCCAAATAATAAATTTTAATAAAAATAAAATTAGTAGTGTACGTAAAAACTATTAGTCTTATTTAATTACTATCAAGTTTAATGAAAATAATAATATCACAATTGTATTTAGTTTTATAAAAATTATCAAACATTATATCGATTTATTATTTTACTATTTTGTGGTATTTATTATTTTTATTTATCAAATGATACACATTTTGTTTTAAATTAATTATTAATAACATAAACATTATATAAGTTGTAATTTGAGTAAATTTCTTCATTTATTTATTTATTTAAAACATATGCAGTATATGCTCACTCTTTAATAACAAAATAATTATAAAATTAGCATAATAATTAAATGAGATAAATAAACATCGTAAAATGGGTTTTATTTTGCAATTAATGCGCGTAATATTCAATGACTTTATACTAACTATGTTTAAAATGCGGCGCAAATGTGAAAGTCGTCGCCAATTGGACGGCAAAGTGGTTGTGATAACCGGCGCCAACACCGGTATCGGCAAAGAGACGGCTCAGCAGTTGGCGTTGCGCGGCGCTAAGGTATAACCATGCTGTTTTGTGTAATTTATTTATGTACAATTTAGTAACAAAAATGTTTAAAAATTATTAATTATTAACTAGGTTAATTAAATATATTATTTGTTGAAATACTACTTGTGTACTTTAATTATGCACATGATGATTGTACATGTTAATAGGTGTACATCGCGTGCCGGAGCGCTGAGAGAGCCGAGCGCGCAATCGCGGAGATCAAGCGCTTGCACTCAACCGCCGATATAACGTCAGTTCCACTCGACTTGTCGTCATTCGCGTCAATTCGCGCGTTTGCGGCGACGATGACTGCGCTCGAGCCGACGCTCGACCTACTCGTCAATAACGCCGGCGTTTTTCAGACGCCCGAGCACTGGAGAACCGCCGATGGCTTTGAGATGCAGTTTGGCATTAACTACCTTGGTGAAATATTTATTTTAAAAACTCAAAATAGTCAATATATTCTATAAAATATGAAACTTTTAAATTATCGGTCTATTTGCAGACTAGTTTTAATTATTCATAATAATTATATTTTTGCATATGTTATATTAAACATGTTAAACATTTGAATTTCAGGGCATTTCCTACTAACCATGCTACTAATGCCATTGCTGAAGAACTCATCGGAGGCCAGAATTATCAATGTCACGTCAGATATTTACCGCATTGGCAAAATCCATCTTGATAATGTGAATGTAGAGAATGGCTATTTGTACAAAGCGTGTGCGCAGAGCAAACTGGCCGGCCTTCTGTTCACGCGGGAACTGGCGAAACGGCTGAGCGATCGGCACAATACCCACATTAGTGTTTTCGCTGCAATTCCCGGCTTCACTCACACCGGTATTTATCGCCACTTTAATCCGGTGTTCAACTGGATGTGTAAGAAATTATACATGCTACCCGAAATGGGCGCTCAGACTACGCTATACTGTGCACTCGACGAGCATCTGGTAAATGAATCTGGGTATTGTTACGAGTGAGTACTAGCTTGGTTTTACATTTGATTTACTCTATAAACTTCATTTATACTTACTATTCTGGAAATGTATCAAAGTTTTAAATATTATTTATGCTAATTATTTATATTAATTCATGTTACTTTTGAATACTTTACAGAAATTGCAAGCGAGTCAAGAGTATGGCCGCCAATGCTACTGATGATAATACGGCTGATAAATTGTGGTTGCTGAGTTGTAAATTGGTAAAGCTAGAATCTAAATATTCCTTTTAGATTTTATATTTTGTATATAAATAAAGCAAGTGAAAATAAAATTTTACAGATTAAAATTATTATATTATCATTATTATCTGGATTAATATAATATCGTTATTTGTTTCATTATTAATTTAATTATTGCTATTTATTTATTTATTATTATTTGAAAATAGTTCAAATAATATTCTATTGTGTAATAAGTTGTAATTGCGCTTTTTATAAAGTATTTTACATTTATAAAAAAAATATATTAATTATATTAAACTATAAATGAAACTAGCTATATATATGATATACGCTAAACCCGAGATTAAGCTAACTGGTCTGAGCTAATGACGAAGTTTAGTACATATCAGTTGTGACTTCGCAGATTCGAGTTCTTTTCGGAAACGTCTGTTCGGAAAGGACTCAACGAACGAATTCTAACTTTGGAACACGTATTAGACTTTAGTTACGAATAAAATAATTGTTTCAATGTTTCGGTTTTTGAATAGTTTTATTAAAAGAAACATAATTAAAGTCAACCGTTCCCTTTGGAACTCAAACGCGAAGTGCTAGTTAATAGCAAATACATTTACAAAGAAAACTCGTATTCGAGTCAATATGAACAGAATATGACTATTCAATAGTCAATCAAGGTTAGAATACAAAAAGTGAGAAATAAGAAAAACTAAAAGTGAGTATTCGAATAATTATTTAGTGATTGACTAAATAATTATTAAACTTTGCGAAATATCAATTTTCGCTGGAGCCATATATACAGTCATTCCATTATTGCCCCTGCATGGTTTTTCAAAGATTTCTCGGGAACTACTAATTCAATTTTTGCGAGTATGGATTAAAATGATTCAGGGCCAACCCCGCATCTCTGGTATAAAGGACTTTTAAAAATACTTATTACTTTTCAAATGGCAGCAATAACAATTTTCAGAATATTCTTTGAAATATGACGTTGTAAATGGAAACATTAAGATTAATTTGTCGTAACTACATTGCATGAATTTTTAAAATATCAAATCTATGTCGTAATAAGGTAAATCATAAATATAGATTTATTATAGTAATTAGCAAGGCCAGCTCAACGCTAATTTACTATTGCATAATTTATCAATATTTGTCTGCTCTTCAATATTAGCCCGTTTCCTTGTACAGTATTACACATTGTACAGTATATTTATACCAATGCTAACAAGGTAATATAATATTCAAAAATACTTTTGAATAAATTAAATGATCTATTTTCAAGTAATTTCATCTGAAAATCTATTATACTTTAAATAATTTCATATTATAAATATTATAATATTATATTTGGTTTTTATAATCTTACTGAAATAAAATCAAATTGTAATATAAATAGTGAAATAACTTTAAAAATAAAAACACTACTTTTATATGTATTAGTTGAAAATATATACCATTTAAATTTACTAGTAATTAACTCTCAAATTATTATACAAATTTTATGTAAAATAATTTATTACTAACAAATAAAACTATGTTTTACAAATTTGCACCTTTATGTGTATTTATTTGTTTCCACTTTGATGGTGAGTGTTATAGCATTTTAACAAGCATAATAAAAAATTATAAACTTATCAAATTAATCAATGCGCAAAGTTGCGCCACTCGTTCAAATCGGCGACTATCCGAACGTCACATTAGATGAGTGCGGGTTTGGGCGCGACTCGCAGACACTCGACAGGTCATGCTTTCGGTACAATGACCATTTAAATCAAATGGACATGATACAATCAGGCCGAAATGCGCGCGATGGCGAATTGACTTTCATCGTGATGCTTTGGTGGAAAAAGTTTGTGAACATTCTTACAAGACAATAAAACTATAATTATTAAT
Source organism: Metabelba pulverosa (assembly GCA_034697605.1). Classification (NCBI taxonomy): domain Eukaryota; kingdom Metazoa; phylum Arthropoda; class Arachnida; order Sarcoptiformes; family Damaeidae; genus Metabelba; species Metabelba pulverosa. Next base: position 7,429 of record JAQIXC010002034.1, read on the forward strand.
AATTGATATCAATAATTGTGAATTAATCTGAAATAAATGTAACCTGTTAAAATTTATTAAAATTTTCAGCCGAACTCACACGTATAGATGTACCGGTTCAATTTTAAACGAAAACTGGATATTAACGGCTGCGCATTGTTGCGACTAGTATAAATTGCTCTATTAAATTTAATATTTGAAAACGAGTTTAACATGAGTAATTTGTTTAATTGAAAAAGTGCCCCGATGAAATTTGCCGCGCATGTGCGCAAACGGGCCAAAAGTGATAACGACATGGATGTTCACGTCGTTGCCGAATGCATCAAACACCCAGGTTATGACGACGAGCATGATCATCACGATATTGCCTTGGTCAAATTAGCGCGACCCTTTCGGCGATTAGGCGAACCTCGTGGCCACTATATACCGATCAACGGCGCGTGTCTTCCCCGTTGCGGCAATACGAGCCATGCGTACGAATACGCGCAGATCGCCGGTTGGGGGCGTCTGAGCAATAAGCGCGATAACACGGGCGCTCTTCAAATGAGCTGGCTACGCGTAGTGCCCAGCTCGATTTTGAAGGAGAAAATACACTCACATATAACAATAGACGGCGACAAATACATCCTAGGTCTTTATGAGCCAAAATTAACCAATGGAGGCATATGTGAGGTATTTGGATATTTTAATTACCTAATTATTTCTTAGTTACTACGTTATTACGTAATTATAACGTAGTAAATTGTACCAAATTAAACTAGGTTAATTAGGTAAATTATGACTAAGAACTAAGCAATTCGGGCTTTGGAAATATTTGTTCTTATTATTATTATTGCTAACTTTATACCTTAATAAGCTTATTTTATACTTACTCATTAAACTATTTTAATTTAATTTGAAAATGTTTAAGTAATTATTAAACTATATATTTATTTGATTCAATGTGGCTTATCATTTTTAGCTATAATTTCCACTAACTTATTATAGTAGGTTTTAATATTTTAATTTTAATTTTTAGTAATACTAAAGATTATAGTTAAAAATGATAAGTTACATTGAATCAAATAGATATAATTGAATAATTACTCAAAGATTTTTAAATTAAATTAAAAATATTTCAAGTATTTAATAAGTTTATTTAGGTGTAAAGTTAGCTATAATAATAATAAGAACAAATATTTTCAAAGCCCAAATTGCTTAGTTTATGATTATGACTAAAAGGTAATTTTATTCTGTACCTTTTAATTATACTGTATATCAATATGTTTTCGTAACTTTTGCGTTTATGTTACTAAGATGAGTTTATATGCAATCTGACAAAATCAAACTATTTTATTTTTAGACTCATATTTTTCAATGCTTACTTATTTAATAGATTAGATAATAGCGTGTGAAAAAAAGTAAAATAAACAAAGGCTGAAATTAATTACACTTGCAATTTTATTGCGATTAATAATATTAGATGCATTAAATAAATAATTTTAGTTCAATATATAACGCAATTTTTTTTGTCTATATATATTTGCCGAAATTAACACGGACAAATTAGGGCGACTCAGGGGGGCCGTTAGTTCAGTACGTGAATGGCCGGGCGGTCATAATCGGCGTAACGTCAGCATACGAGCGGACGCCGGGTCAGAAGACGAGCGATCGGTGCGTGGATGCGAGCGCTGCGAATGCGGGCAATCTCTTCATTCGCGTGTCGACGCACTTGGATTGGATTCGCTGTACGATTGCGCCGAACATCTGCACTAATATATGCGAAAATGGCGATCGGGTTTGAGAGCGGCGCCGATGTCCGCCCGTCTTTGCGCGTGATATTTGGCCCGTTATATACATTCATTATTTTTAACTAGAATTTGTGTTCCTATCTATTTAAACAAATTGTCGCGCTAAAATACAACTATTTACTATAAATGAAACTATACAGTTTATTAATAGATAAAAATAATTTTACTAATATTAATAATTTATTTGTTATTCAATGCTATTGTTATTTTTTTATAAACATTAGTATTTTTATTTATATATTATACATTGATTTAATTTTTTCATACAATTTTTTGTAGTTAGTTAATGCTTCAATTTAGTTTACACTGAATTACATATTAATAATAATATGTAATAATTCAAACTAGGCTATTTTTTTATATAAAATTTTACTAGACACTACCATAAGTAATGGTCTACAGAGCTAGGCAAAATTATAAATTTATATTAAAACTATATGAAAACATAAATTAATGTATGCTTTTATGTTTTCAATTAAATAAATATCTGTATAGTGATATTTGTTATAAATTACATGTTTAGCATATTGTATGTTAAATTAAAATCGTGCTTTACAATTGCTTAATAATTTAAAAATTAAAATAATAATTTAATTAGGTTAAATATTAAAATGATTAATTGACATCTATTTTAATAATAAAATATTAAAAATTTTATAAATAATTTACAAAATATAAACAATTAATTGTATAAAATCATTACAATTTCTGTAAAAATAATTATCTTTGCCAAAATTTGAAAAAAACTAACATTAATAAAAATAATATAAAATATATTTAATTATAATTATTTTTTATGATGCTGTTTGCTAAATCAATAACACTATTAGCAATTATATATATTAAAGGTAATATCTTCGAAATATATTACGGTATAGAAATAAAACATAATAAATTTTAACAAAATTAAATATTCTCAGCTATTGACTTAAAACTTCCAAAAGTCGGTGCCTTCGATCCAGTTTGTGACTTAAATTGCGGTTTGTACAGTATATATAGAAATAATCATGTTAAGATAATAATTAATGTTCGAACAGTATGTCCGGACGAGTGGACAAAAGGCATTTATAACGAATGCCTTTTCCACGTCGGCTCCGAAGCGCAAACGTATCCGCAGGCCGTGAAAGCTTGCGATCAAAATGGCGGACGAGTTCTATCGGTTAAAACTGGCGAAAAGCAGAATTATTTGCAAAGTTACATCTTGATTGAAAATATCACCCAGCACTTGTGGCTGGACGTAATGAAATTTGCAAAAAATGCCAAGACTGATTCGTTCATGTGGTCAAATGGCGATCGGCTTGATTATGCAAACTGGAATACTGGCGAGCCGAATTTTGAGCATGAGAATTGCGCGCACGTCATAGCGCGCGGTGCACATTCGCAATATACCTGGAACAATTTCTACTGCGACCATGATAAATATTGGGACGGGATTAATCTAACAACAATTTGTGCACGTCCCTGTTGTTAGCAATAATTATTTTTGTTTATTATTTAATTAAATTAATAAAAACGCCAATTTTGTTGCTGATTTGAATTGTACATTATAAATTCCATTTTAAAAATCGTATTTTAATTGTATAAAATCTCATTAATTTAGCAAACTAGCCAATTGTAAATGAAACCAAAATGGTAGAACTAACCATATTTACAACTACGTGCTTAAAATCTAAGATCAATTGCAGTTTTTATAACAAATATTTATTTATACATATAAATTAAAAGTAAACCAATTGGATTATTTAATATTCGCGCTTGCTATAACTTACTTTATTTTAAACATGAATATTGTTAAAATTAAACTTGCAGTAATATAAAACAAAGTTTAAAACTCAAAGAGTTTAATTTGCAAAATATAGTAAATAACTATTTAACAAGTTTAAATTATTAATTAATGATAAATATTTAAACTCTAAATTTTAGAGAAAAACAAACGAGATTAATAAAGTATTTAAAATTTTGTTGTTAATCTTGCTTAATTTTACAATTAAAACGCAACCAGATCTAAATTACCATTTATATAAGTGAAGCGCTGCGTAATATTTTACATAAATTGCAAAAATTTTAAAATATATAAATGTTATTATATAAAGCAGCAATTAAAACAACTCAGCAATCTATACAATAATATTAATGTTCCAATGGTTTATTTTTCAAATTAAATATGAATTCTATTTTTAATATAAAAAATATTTATATAAATAATTTAAGGGAAATCTGGTATAAATTAATGGTCTAAATTAAATGAATTTTATGCTAGTGTAAGTTATTTTAAAATTAAATTAACTTATAATCTAATATACATCATATTCAAAATAACAATTTAAACAGTATAATTGAAATGTTATCACTCTTATCTCAACTTATCCTTAAATAACATTTTACTCCATTAACTAATATATTATTAATTAAACACATATCTCCTGTATTTAATCTTTATGTTAAATATTACTACTTAATAAAATAATACTAGTTTATTTTAACGTGTAATCTAATTCGCAAAATATATTATTTAAAAAATTTATTTTAATAAAAACAATTACTACCACGTATAATTTTACAAATATTTAAAATAAAATCACGCACAACAAAACAAATATACAAACAATAGTATAATATAAATTATTAGTTTATAATCATTTCAACTAATTTTCCATCGTGTTAATATTTGTGCAAAATTAAAATAAAATAAAATTTTTAACATTTAGAATAAACATTTCAATCAATTGTAAATAAATTTATTTAATTTATTGCATTTTAGAATAATTTCAATGAACAATTTCCATATTGCATAATTAAATCAAATTTAAAATAGAACACGAACATGTTTTAATAATTAGTAAAATTAAAATCCTACAGTATAAAAATATGGCACAATTTTATTGAATAACTTTATGTATAAATATA
>JAQIXC010002035.1:0-12103 GCA_034697605.1 Metabelba pulverosa
ACAATTAGACTTTTAATTACATCTTTCAAATGAGAAAGCTAAATTGCTAAAAAGGCTTCTTGGTAAAACTACTTTAAGAATGATAAAATTAAATTAGTCTACGTTATAAATCACACTCCACTCTTTAAGCAAATGAAGTTGTTTAATTCCACAAATATACCATTTAAATGTGTGATAAATGGGTTTGGCAGTGGAAAGCGAGTTGAACCATGCACAAATATTAGCGATTATATTGTATACGTAGATAATTCAAAAATATGTTACACAATATTCTCGCAATTAAACGGCGAATCGGATGAGCAGTACGTTTGGAATTTTCGACTATCGGTGAAAATTCTTAACAAGATATCAATAGCGGACAACGAAATGTGGATTCGCATACATTCGCGCACAGAATCGCTATTTACTAATTATAATTTCCGAGATTATATGAGGGTGGTACTAAACGAATCGCAATATTTGGAAGTTAGATTTGCTAAAATCGTAGTAAATTATTTGTACAAACCGTATAATAGTTCATGCTATTTGAAAGAAACGACTAATAAATGCATTAATAAATGCCATGCTAAAGAATTGGCTCAGAATTCTACTAAGAAAAAGAAATTTAAGTTTGGTAGTGGCTATATATTTAACAAGGAAATTAAATTGCTACCGATAATTAAGAAATGCATTGAGTTATGCGAGCATATTTTTGATTGTTACACCGAATATTACACAGTTAGTTTGATACCATGTTTAAGTAATAACGCAAAATATCGAAATACTTATGATATACTTATTACACCGCCAAAATGGCCATCTACATTTTACGAGATTGTACCGAAAATGTCGCTTGAAGAATTTTTCTGTTTTATATCAAGTATATTAAGTGTCTGGTTTGGTTTCAGCATTATAAATTCATCCTTTATGGTTTATAAAATTTTTGCTTATGTTAAACAATATAATAAAACCAAGATAGTCAATGTGCATGTAACAAAGAATATACCAAGAATTCAAACAATACATAGGCGTAAAAAATTCTTAATGTAATATCGTTAAATAAATATAATAAAAATAAATGTTATTATTGTATAATTACTGATTTTGAAAATAATAAAATTTATTATTATTTAAATTCTAATACTGTATATTAATTATAAGGAATATTAATTTCATTTTAGAACATTAGGAACATTAATAAGTTGCCATTTTATCATGAGCGATTTTCAAATTTCATTTACAAATAAATTCACTACTAACAACTAATAGATAGAGAAATAATGTATAACATATTTTAATATTAGCGTTTTATAAATATACAAATATAAATTCATGCCAATTTGTAATAGGCAATTATAAAATTATCTATAAATATATTTATAATTTGTAAATGTTTAAATCGTTAATAAAATTAAATAAATTGATATTTGTTTATTTGTACAATAGTAATCTTATTAAAGTTTTAATTAATTTAAAAATGAATAAACACAATTTAGCGAAAATCAATAGAAATGATTTTTGTTATAAAAATATTGTTGTTTTTAAATACTCTAGCAACAGCACAAATTAAAAACAATTAGCACATAATTATTAACAAGTAATTAATTATTAATAATTTTATGTGCAAAATACTTAAAATCAATATTAATTATTTATTTAACTATTTAATAAAAATTGTTTTATAATATTAATTAATTTTTCAACTTTAACATTATTAAAAAATTTTACCATTAAATTTCTAAATTATTATTATAAATTAATATGCTAATAGACATTTATAATAAATATTTTTAAAACTTGAATTAAAAAATTCATATTTATTAATTATAAATATATTATTAATTAAAATAAACTTAAATTATAATGAATACAACAATTAATTAAAAAATTAATTTTAATTATAAATTAGGCAATTTACTTTTTAAATAATTTGTCTTTAGTCTTTAAACACAATACGTAATGCTATATTTTATTTTTAAAATAATTTAATTATATTATTTCTTATAAGTGATAAACAGTTAGCGCAAATAAAACTTATAAGTATAAATTGTTAAAAATAGATTTATTTTAATATTTAATGCAATATTATTACGTTTATTTAAATTTTCAAAATTTTATTTAACTAAAATGAAAATAAAACTATTTTATCAAATAATCATTGCATTTATTTGTTTGCTCGGTTGTGTTTATCAATTAATTAATATTAGCAAGATTTATTTCTTGTACGACACAACAACTAATGTTAAATATAAAGTGGATGAAAATATCTATATTCCGGGCATTACATTGTGTTTTACCAAAGTATATGTATTGGAACAGAAATATATTAACGCGTATAGGAAAACACGAACGTATAAAAAATATAAAAATGATCGGCACAAATTAATATATGTTATGAATCACATACCTATTTCGAACCAGATGAAATTATTTAAATCCACAAATTTACCATTTACGTGTTACATAAATGCGTTTGGCGGTGGAAAACGAGCAGAACCATGCACAAATATTACCGCTTATATTGTATTCGTAGATAATTCAAAAATATGTTACACTATATTCTCGCAATTAAATAACGAATCGGATGAGCAGTACGTTTGGAAGTTTCGATTATTATTGAAAATTCCAAATAAGATGTTAATAGCAGACAATGAGATGTGGATTCGCGTACATTCGCGCACAGAATCGCTGTTTACTAATTATAATTACCGAGATTATATGAGGGTGGTACTAAATGAATCGCAATATTTGGAAGTTAGATTTGCTAAAGTAGTAGTAAATTATTTGTACAAACCCTATAATAGTTCATGCTATTTGAAAGAAACCACTAATGAATGTATTAATAAATGCCATGCTAAAGAATTAGCTCAGAATTCAAACAAGAAAAAGAAATTTAAATTTGAGAGTGGTTATATATTTAATAAAAAGATTAAATTATTATCAAGTATTAATAAATGCATTGAGTTATGCGAACATATTTTTGATTGTTACACTGAATATTACACAGTTAGTTTGAGCCCAGGCTTAAGTACTCACGCAAAGTATCGAAATACATATGATATCAATATTACACCGCCAAAATGGCCATCTACATTTTACGAGATTGTACCGAAAATGTCGCTTGAAGAATTTTTCTGCTTTATATCAAGTATTCTAAGTGTATGGTTTGGATTTAGTATTATAAATTCATCATTTATGTTTTATGATATTTTTGCCTATGTTAAACAATATAATAAAACCAATGTAGTCAATGTGCATGTAACAAATAATTTATCTAGAATTCAAATAATACATAGGCGTAAAAATTTCTTAATTTAAGAAAGTTAAATAAATATATTAAATTAAAGGTTATTATTGCGTAATTACTTATTTTGAATATAATAAAACTTATTATTATTTAAATTCGAATGTTTTAAGTGTAAGGAGTAATTTGCCGTTAAAATAGAAATCGCTTGCTTATATTGATTAATCCTATAATAAATAGCTGATTTACCATGGACAATTTTTAAATTTCAGTTGAAAATAAATCTAATATTTATAATTGATCGATATAAAAATAAGATATCATACAGTATATTTTAATATTAATGTGTTATAAAATTACAAATTTAAATTTATGCAATTTTGTAACATGCAATTTGTGAAGAGTAGCTATGTGTTTAGAATTTAGTGAAATGTTATTTGTTTATTTTTCTTATTGTAATCTTATGAAATACGTTAATCAATTATTTGCAACACATTTTAATTAAAATATAGTATTTATTATTATTATAATCTAAATTATTTTATAATAATATCAAATGTTTCACAATAATATTCAGTATATTGCGAATGTTTTTGATAACTATAGTATTTCAATATATATTGATTAATTTTGAAAATAAAATGTACCATTTATGATTATAAAATCAATAATAATTAAAATGTTAACAAATATTATTAAAAAATAACTTATAAATATAAATTATAATGTTATAAACACATAAATTATAAAAAACTATTAAATATAAAGTAAATCGATTTAATCTATTATTGCTTAAAATAATAACAACTCAACCAATATATTTGTAAAAGTATCGTATTTAACAATTTTATTTAATATATAATTATACTCATTTACAAAATTATTTCGATTAAATAATTGTATTTAATATATTCATCATTTAACAATATAACAATATAATTTTCTAAAATTATATCGAAATATATTATAAAATTTACAACAACATAATAATGATAAAAATTATTTATTAATGATATAAAATTTGGTATTAATATTGTTTTATAATCTATATTTATTTAGTTATCAACAACATATTACTACACGATATTTGTATATTTTGATAATAGTAAATATATTTATTCCACAATTCCACATGAAACAATAATAAAAATTAAATTATTTTATCAAATTATTATTGCAATTATTTGTATGCTGGGTTGTGTTTACCAATTAATTAATATTAGCAAGATCTATTTTTCACAAGACACAACAACAAATGTCAAATAGAAAATCGATAACGATATAATTATTCCGGGCATTACTATATGTTTTACAAAGGTGTATTACAACAAGAATATATTAAAGCGTTAAGGAAAACACGAACGCGTAATAAATTTAAGAGTGATAAAATTAAATTACTGAATGTTATGAATAAAATTCCGATTCCTAAACAAATGAACATGTTCAACTTTACGAATTTGCCATTTAAATGTTTCATATATGGGTTTGGCAATGGAAATCGAGGTGAACCATGCACAAATATTACCGATTATATTAAATACGTAGATAATCATAAAATATATTACACACTATTCTCGCAATTAAACAACGAATCGGATGAGCAGTACGTTTGGAATTTTCGATTATTATTGAGAATTCGTAATAAGAAATCAATTGCTGACAACGAGATGTGGATTCGCATACATTCGCGCACTAAATCGATATTTACTAATTATAATTACCGAGATTTTATGCAGGTAAAATTAAACGAATCCCAATATGTGGAAGTAAGATTTGCCAAGGTCATCGTACATTATTTTTATAAACCGTATAATAGTTCATGTTACTTAAAAGAAACCACTAATGAATGCATTAATAAATGCCATGAAAAAAAATTGGCAAAGAGTTTTAACAAGAATAAAAAATTTAAATTTGAGATAGGCTATATATTTAATAACAAGATTAAATTGCTACCGATTATTAAAAAATGTCTTGTTTTATGTGAGCATATTTATGATTGCTACACTAAATACTATACAGTTAGTTTAAGCACTAGTTTGTTGAACAATGCGATTTATAAAAATGCATATGGTATCATGATTTCACAACTTAAATGGCCATCTACATTTTATGAGATTGTACCGAAAATGTCGCTTGAAGAATTCTTTTGTCTTGTTTCAAGTATTCTAAGTATTTGGCTTGGTTTCAGTATTATAAATTCATCATTTATGTTTTTCGAAATATTTGCGTATATTAAACAATATAATAAAACTAAAATAGTCAATGTGCGTGTAGCAAAAAATATACCTAGAATTCCCACAATAAATAGGAGAAATAATTTTTTGATTTTGCCAAAAATAATGCACACATTAAAATAGCTATTTAAATTGTATAATTATTTAATTTTTAAATTGTACTTATTACATTAAATCTGGAAATGTTTAAATATAATTATTGTTATTTCTTGTTAATATAATTAATCAAATAAATGTTGACACAAGGCAATTTTCTACATATGATACATCTATAAATTATATTATTAATATTATACTTGTTAAGTTATTCTGCCTCAATTCATTTGGTTTAATTTGTTAATTCATTTAGAATAGAATTAACTAAAATACATAATAATTCTAATAACAAATTTAAAAATAATTCGCGCTGTTTATTTGTGCCAATGTTATTGCGTTTATTAGATAAATTATATAAATAAAACTTTAATGTATTAGTATACAGTTTATATAATATGCATATTTAAATGAAAATATAATTATTTATATCCGAAGAAATTAAGTCATAATATTTTTAAAATGTTTAGAGTAAGCGTATAGACAAACGATGCAAAATAAACAATTAAATATTAATAAATAATAATTTTTACATAAACAATATATATATAATTTTTGTAACATATTTAAGATTAGTGCTTAAAAACAACAGCACACTTCCAAAAAAAAATTTTAAAGTTGTTTTTAAGCGGTAATTTTAAATGTTACAAAAATCATATATAAATATGATATATTTATATCATATAAATTAGCTATATACAAATAAGTGAAGTAGGTGAAAAATGACTAACTTAGCATGTTAACTAATGTCAGTCGTTAACGAAATAAACAAACTATTTTTATACCGCGAGAATTAGCTAAATCAAAAATGTTTTTTATAACTTATTATAAATTTTGTATTTAAATTATAAATACATTTGACTGATTTAAACACTCTTACACACTGCGCCATATCGGCCAATAGATAACGTGTTATTTTTCGGTATGGATGATGCTCACCGTTTAACAAGTTTATTTTCTCAAAAACTGTATTATATACATAATATTAATAATAGATATTTTCAAAATAAAAAATTTATAATTTGGACGTTCGCCTGATTTATGATTATATAAATTATATTAATTTACAATAGTTTTATAATCTATTATTTTTTATATTTAAAAAGAATTAAAATAATAGTGCCATTAAATAACAAATTACATTTTAAACATTGAATTAACTTTGTTTGCAAATTGGTTAATGTTTATAAAAATGAAATAAAATTCAATATATAGTTTTTATTATATATACAGGAATTTTATAATATCTTCGATTCAAATATAATTAAATATACACATGCATGATTTAATAATTTGTACTTTTATAATTATTAATATATATTATGTATGTGCATAAGTAATGCGTTATTTGGTATACTTTTTTCAGAACAGGGCTAAATTTTTAAATAATAATAACCAGTGTAAATTTATGGTATAAAATTAAAATATACATATTAAACTTTTATTTATTGGATGTGTCCATTTTTGTAATAATCTTAAACATTATTTTATCATGTGTCAAAATAGATCAATTTTTCAAATTTCTAGGTACCTGGTTTAAAACACTTATAAGTTTTTCATTTGTAATTGAATAAATTTGTTTGTATGTGAAGAATTAAACTTGAATAAATAATGTACAAAAATATATCCTTATTATTCTTTTATGTTTTGTAGTTTTCTAGTAATCGTCATATAAATAATAGATAAATAAGGCAAATTTATCAAGTTATGAATGAATTTTGTTATTTATATCAAATATTACCACTTTTTACAAACTATTTACAAGAAAACTACAAGACATAGGAAAATGATCAAAATATTTTTTCGTAATTTATTTATTCAAGTTTAATTCTTCTTATACAAACAAATTTATTCAATTACAAATAAAAATCTTATAAGTGTTTTAAACCAGGTACCCAGAAATTTAAAAAATTGCTCTATTTTGACACATGATAACGTAATGTTTCAGATTATTACAAAAATGGACACATACAATAAATAAAAGTTAAATATGTATATTTTAATTTTATACCATAAATTTACACTGAGTATTAGTACTGGGTATTTACACTGATGTTAATATTTAAAAATTTAGCCCTGTTCTGAAAAAAGTATACCAAATACTGCATTATTTATGCACATATTTAATATCAGTTTAAAAAATTAATATATAATGTATTATTTAATCGACTAGATTAAAACAAATAAAGTTTATTATTTACAGTTTAAACAGCATAACTGTTTTAGTAGTTTTATAATATTGTGACTGTTTTCCTGTATTTTAAATAATTTTGATGGGTTTCTGAATATATTAATAAACTTTATTACAAAAATGACATGATGTTTAAAAATTATACAGTGTAAATCAAACAAACACTGTAACGAATATAAATTAAATATTATAAAATATATATTATAAAAATATAACAAAGTCGAATGTTACAAAGTCAAATGTTATAAAGGTGAATATTACATAGCCGATTGTAATATAGTCGAATGTGACAATGTCGGATGTGATGGTCGACTAGACATTTAACTTTGTCACATTTGACTTTGTCACGTTTGATTTTGTAATATTCGAATTTATTATATTCGACTGTCATATTAGAATTTGTCATTTTTTATAATGTGGTTATATACTTATTTTAATACTTGAATTAACGTGAGAAATTTTAACTCATGCGTGAACAAAAAGAAAATTTCTATACAGATACCATCGCTCTTAATAACTGCACAATTATATTGTAATTTAAACAAATAATATTGTGGATAACGCTATTACGTTATTTGGGAATGTGCTAAGTATGTGTTTGAATAACAGTAGGCCGCAGAACAGGTGGAAAAAGTCACCAATGGCATTTTTAAATCTTATTTATAAGAAAACTATCAATTTAAAACTTTTAAGCCTTTATGAGTTCCTCACAAAAGCGTTTGTGTTTAAAATGGTACCAAATTTGTATTTTTAGTTATTGTAATTAATTAATTATTAATTTTAAAGTAAGAGTGTGTGACTAAACTCCCCATCGTATAAAAACTTGGAAGTTTTTCTGTAGAACATTTTAGTGCATCATTTTAGAGAGGAGTGACAGCGCTCACGTCACAGCAATGCAAGAGTAAAGCAGAGAAAACTTCTCATCAGGCGTTCTGCTTGATTGACACATTTAGGAAAAGAGAGGGAATATAATTCAGCCAATAATAAACAGGGGAGAAGAGTCACCAATAGATTTTAATGCTTTGTTGTCACTAGAGAGCTATGCCTTTGACAGCGTTGGCTCTCTGACTGATGCTTAAAGAGGTGTATTTAATTTTGGTGACTAAATTAACCTGTTCATAAACGCCTGGTAGTTGGCTGTTCAAAGTTTGGTGACTAGAACTCCCTGTTATGCTTATACTTAATTATTTTAACGTATGGGTCCAGCTGATAAAGTGATATCCATTTTATTATAAAATATTGTATTTTAGATTGAAAGCAGTGAGTAATAACGAAGTAATAAAAAAACATTCAGTTAAATATAATTTTAAAATAAACTAATAAATATTTATTTATATGGTTAGTGTTACATAATTTATGGGTGACTAACTTAATGTTAACACTAACCATATAAATAAATATTTTTTAGTTTATTTTAAAATTATCTTTTGTAATATTATATTATTTTAAATATTATTATAAAAAACAAGAAAAAAATAAAAATTTCACAACGAAGCTCCGTGTTACCAATTTTATTATAGTATATAATTATAGTGTACGTAAAACAACATTTTACAAATTAATTACTGTTTTGACTTATTATATATTTGTTATGTGCAGAACTTGAATACATGCGTTGTTAACAATAAAAATTGATTCTATTTAATCAGTTAACTAATCCCTACTGAGATCAAACAGGAAGTAATCAGTTATTATATTTCAATTTATTAAATAATCTTTTATTCGAGTCAAAGAGAAATATAACAAGTCATTATTTAGGTTTATGATGTAATTATTCATAATAAAATGTTTCATATTTGATTATATATAAAGTGTTATGGTAAATTGCATATTGCTAATTGCTAAATAATTAAATTTTGCAAGATTATTAATTGAATTCAGTTAATTAATATATTTATATATAAAATAAGGTTAAATTAATGTAAATTATTGGTTTAATCAGATAATAATAAAAATTTTATTAATATAAAATTAATTCCCATTCGATTATACAATCCAATATTAAAATTTGAAAAATATTCACGTATAAATTTAATAAATATTAATAAACTTACGTATTCATTAATATTCGCGTTATAAGTTACAGTTTTTAAATACATTTGTAAAGGATTAATAAAATTAATTTATTATAAACCAAACTGTAATCTTATATCATAATATATAATAATTATAACATTATGACTAAACAATTGTTATCTTTTATAATTAATTGGAATTAAATCATTAGCTATTTATATAAATGATTATATACAGTAAATTTAATTGATAGCAAATTACAAATTATTAAATAATTAGTTGAAACTATATACGTATAGTTCTCATTTATTAAACATACAATTATTAATTAATAATACAACTCAATATTTAATTTTATACTCCAATAATTGTTAAATTGCAATTATACAAATCATTGCTACTCACTGTTAAATAACATAATTTTATTAAAATTTAATTAACACAAGTCCTTTACAAGCCCAATATTAAGATTTTAATTATATTGACATATAAACTTACATATTGGTGCAATAAGTTACAGTTTTTAAAGTAGTTCGCCCAAAATTCGGCTATTTTGCACCCAATAATTTTAAAATGGAATCGATAAAGAATATTGTTCTGAACTCATAAATGTTAATATAAACTTCATACTACTTGTAGTTCACCCGCTAGGGGGCGTTAAAGTTGAAAAATAAAAATCAATATTATACATGTTTTCAAACTAAGCAAAACATGCTAAATCGAATTGTGAAAGTTAAAATGCTATAGCTTTAATAGTTTTCAAGTTATAGCGCATTTTTAGTAGATTTTTGTACATTATCAAGTGCAATTTTTTTTATTGATAAGATATCTCAAATCTAATATCATATTCACAATCAGCATGATTGATTTAGTAGAATTTCATGTATATATGTCATATATTACAACTTTGAAATTCCATAGTTTGGAGCCCTCTAGCGAGTAAACTATTTTCTCTGCAAACTTTTCACTCACACAAATGTTGCCCAACTTGATGTTTTCTATCCTATGAGCATGATAATTCGAGGGTGCACCGTAATACAGATTACTATGTCAATCCGTTTATATACTTTGCTATTTTAGCTGGCTGAAAGTTTGAAACTAAATAATAATATTGAATATAATTAAAATAATTTATGCTTAAGCATTTTAACTTTAACCATTCGATTTAGCAAGTGTTTTATAGACGGAAAACATGTATAATATTGATTTATATTTACCAACTTTAACGCCCCCTAGCGGGAAAACTATAAGCAATATGAAGTTTATATTAATACTATTGAGTTTAGGTGAGTAGCCTTCATTGATTTCATATTAAGATTCTCGGGTGCAAAATAGCCGTATGGACATATGAGGGGCGGTCAGGGTACTTTATTAACATTAACACATATATTTTTACTGTGTTTACTTTTTAGCATAATTGTTTAAAAACTAACTGAATAAAGATGGCGTATATTTAAAATTATAAATACAATAATAAAATAAATAAATAAGCCTAAATAAATTAAACTTAATCAAACTCAACAACTTTATTTGAGATATACTGTATATTATGATACTGTATTTTTCGAAAGGGAATTTATTGTTCATTAATTTAACTAGGTGTATTTAATTTAACGGTTCTAAACATACGTGGGACTAAAATGTAATGATTTGACTTTGACATTTAATTAAACTTAAGTAAGTAATTAAAAAATGCCTAGATTTTATGAGTTCCTCACAAAAGCGATTCTGTATAGATTGATATAAAAAATATATTTTTAATTGTAATGGTTAATTAGTTATTAATTTTTAAATAAGAGTAGTTTTTAAAAAAGTCCCATCGTATGTAAACTCGGAAGTTTTTTTGTATAACATTTTAGTGCATTAGTTTAGAGAGGAGTAGTAGCGCTAACGTCACGAGTAAAGCTGTAAAAACTGCAAATCAGGCGTTTTTTTGATTGACAGCTATGACATTGCGCTCAAAATTGTTGGACCAATAAAAAACTGGGTGAAAAAAGTCCCTATACCTTAAGCATTGATTAAGTCACGCCAAAGCAATTAGATTACTGTTTAGTTATATGTCATAAACTTGTTGACATTTTCAGCACAAATCAATGCATTTTGAATTCAAGACTCTGAAGGCTTATAATAGAGAGGCACTGAATGCTATGAAATGAAATAATGATTTATTGTTTACTTTAGTAGCAGTTTATTGTACAAATAATTGAAATATCTAAAACTAATTTGTAAACAATTAAATTGTAAGTTAATTTTATAATTTAAGAAAAAACCGTAGACAGTGCAAATGTTTTTGTTATGGTATTTTGCGCTAATCTACATTATTATGGCGATTTTGGTGTTCGAAGC
>JAQIXC010002036.1:0-12102 GCA_034697605.1 Metabelba pulverosa
ATACGAGATATATCTGCAATTGGAGTGAATGCGGAAAATCATTTTCGCGTAAAGATTCGCTAAATTTACACAAAAGTATCGCTCATTTGAAGAAAAGTCGATTTATATGCGATTATCAAAACTGTAAGAAATTGTTTGCTTCGAACTCTGGTTTAAAACAACACAAACGCATGCATTTGGAAATCAAACCATTTGTTTGTCATTTTGATAATTGCGGCAAAAGTTTTGTACGAAAACAACATTTTACTGATCACTCGAAAAGACATTTATCTATAAAAGAATTTCAGTGCGAATACAGTGATTGTAATAAACGTTTTGTTTCGAGCAGTGAACTCAATAGACACGAAGGCATTAATCACACGAAACTGTTATCATATAAATGCAATGAAATTAATTGTACGAAAAGATATACGAATGCAAACAGTTTATGGATACATAAGAAGTCGAAGCATTAATTTTACATTAAATTAATTTTTATGAACTAATTCAGCGCATATCAATTAGTGCTAATTATAGTTATATGCGATTGGAGTGCGAATGTGAAAAATCGTAATAATTATAGTATGACTAATAAATACTCTAAGAGTGCACAAAACGAATCGCTCATTTGAATAAAAGTATACTAATTTCGGTGCGATTATCCAAACTGTAATAAAGTAGTTCTTTCAAAACCCATTGCTCACAAACGCATACATTCGCAAATCAAACCATTTGTTTGCAATTTCGATAATTGCGGCAAAAGTTTTGCACAAAAACCGAGTTTAATAAAACACTTTAAAAACATTAATTTTTAAAAACTATTTTAATGCTATTATAGTAAATGTAATAAACGTTTCTTTAACAAACATTTAATAAATTTATCTGTCGTCTCTCACACAAAATACTATTTACACAAAATATTCGTTATATTTATGTCATAGTCAAGTGACTTGTTTATTGTATCTGAGTAAAAATATAATAATCTACTCGATTGTATAAGAATTGCATTTAACATTTTATCAAAACCTATGAATTAACAGCAAATTTTTTTTATAAACTTACACTGTATCTCATAATTTACATATTATTATTTTAAATAAAATGCTTCACACATTTTCGTATAAACATTTTGTTATTATACCAAATAAATGTTAATTGAAATAGACAGCAACATTTTGTAGCATAGTACATTTGTTTTATGCATTATATAGAAATAAATGTAATTATTAAATAATGTATAATTTTATTATGGACTACTTTTCTACAGTATATTAACAGTATATACTATAGAAATTCTACAGTAAATATTATATGTAAAGAGAAAAGTTTTTAACATTGTATATTAGATTAATATCAAGGTCAATTTAGTCTATTTAATCTATACGTCATTATGGATTCAAGATAAACATTACTACACATAGTTTAAAAGTAATGCCATAAAAGGCAAGAATATTAAGCAACATAGATAATATAAAAAAGTATAAATATCAGAAGTAGAAATTAATTATTTCAGCAGAATAATGAAAACTTGCTAAAATGTATAAATCAGAAACAAAAGCAAAGAATGCGTTCGAAGGCGTGAAGACTTTGCGCGGATTTTTCGACCGACTGCCCGAACACGAGACGGACGAAACGCCGAGCGATATATCGCAAACATGTTTAAAGTTGTGCCAAGATTATTTGGCCGGCGAGTGGCTCGATCTGACCGCTGACGACATCGAAGTGTCGCGAATAACCGGCGGTTTTATTAATGCCATCTATTTATGTGCTATTCGTAATCCGCGCGCAACCAATCGCTCGGCGCCGGACAGAGTGGCCATTCGGCTCATCTCCGGAGATCTTCCCAACAAACTCGAAGTACTGATAAACTGTGTACTTATGGCCGATAATAACCTAGGTCCTAAATTGTACGGTGTATTTGAGAATGGCTTAATAATGGAATTCTATCAGGTTTGTTTTTATGTTTTTATAAAACATTTTTAATACGGTATTTAATATTTTTTTGTAATTGATTATACAATGCAAAAAGTTCTGTATGTTTTTAAGAATGATACTTTTTTCCAAATTATACTGTTTGTAAAATAATCAATGAAAATATTTTATTGTATTAATTTGCACAAAATATGTATAAATTATAATTTAATATAATGATACTTTGCGCGTAGATATTTAAATAAAATAGTTTATTAATTTTATTTAGAATATATTTTATAATGCTTTAATTAAAAAGTAATCGGTATACGTGATATATATTAAAGATAACAATAAATTTTATTAAGATTCAATTAACAACCACTTATAAAAATGCTGATTAAACTCTTTTATAGAATCGATTATTTAAGCAAGATGATGCGAATAATTCTGAATTGCTTAATCAATTGGCTGATAAATTGGCACAATTTCACAGATTAAAGGCGCCTAACAAATATGACATTGACAACTTATTCGTTTATATGCGAAATATTAAGCAAGATAAATTTGATGAAAGGAAACAACTTTTCAAAGAACACAATTGCAAAACGCTATTGAACTTCAATTTCATACAAGAGATCGAATGGTTAGTGAAAACTATCAAGAATTCCGATTCGCCGATAGTGTTCAGTCATCACGACTTCCGAAGCAGTAATATATTGGTTACGAAACCCGACGACCGGATCATTCTCTGCGACTTCGACTACTCGTGCTATACCTATCGGGGCTTAGATTTCGGGATAATACTCATGGATTGGATTCTAGAGGAGGAGACGTATAACACTTCAGTTGATTCACTACTGAAAGCATTTATTAGTGAATATAACCGCAAATCAGCGGAACTGTTGGGCAAAGAATATTCGGACAAAGAATGCAATTCTGTTCAACACATCGTAAAAGAGGCGAAAATATTCGTTTTATTCAAATATATGCTAATGTCTGTATATTTTGTGGCAAATGATACAGTGTACTCAATGGGCTCTAAGACACTATTGGTTTGTTGTGTTAATTAATATCTATAACTAAATATTTAATTATTAATAATAAAATTCTGTTTTACTTCAACAGCCAATCGCCGAGAACTGCGTTCAAACGTATTTGCGATTAAAGCTTATGTTCGCCAAACAGAATATCAAGGACTTGACTAAACAGTTAAATCTAAATCAATAGTGAATTGGTTTTCGATGAATAAATAAGAAATCTATCAACACGTTTATTAATTGCTTTGAATTACATAATAAAGATGAAAATTTTAATAAGTTACTTGTTTTTATACAGTAGACAAAACGTTTTTTATTATAAATGTTTATTATGGTTTGATGGTGGGCTGAGCAAAAAGACCCTAGGCCTTTTACAGGCCTCAAAATCCGAAGTCCTTTGTGGTCCAGGTTTAGGTCTAGGGAAAATCTGAGCGGGCTAGGTTTAGATCTTTGACAGATTAAAGGTTATTAAATTTTTTAAAACCTTAATTAGGCCTTAACATTAATTAATTACTTGTTGTCTACTACTATAAATAAATAAAATCGTTAATTTATAAACTTTACATTATAGACTCATCGTTAATATAAAAGTTTACAGAAAATACATTATAAATTTATTTTAAAAATGCGCTGTTAAAAAATTCGTTGGTAGTGATAAAATGTTTAATGCAATTCTCATACAATTGAGTAGTTTATTTTATTTTTACTCAGATACAATAAACAAGTATCTTGTTTATATTGTTACATTGCATTTGTATAACGCATATTTTGTGTAAATAAAGAGAGACGATAGATAAATTCATTCGACGTTTGTTAAAAAAACGTTTATTACATTTACTATAATTGCATTGAAATAGTTTTTAAAAATTAATGTTTTTTAAAGTGTTTTATTAAACTCGGTTTTAAAGCAAAACTTTTGCCGCAATTATCGAAATCGCAAACAAATGGTTTGATTCCCGAATGTATGCGTTTGTGAGCAATGAGTTTGCCTTTGATTTTCCACATTCGCACTCCAATCGCATGTAACTATAAATAGCACGAATTGATTTGCGCTGAATTAGTTCATAAAAATTAATTTAATGTGAAATTAATGCTTCGACTTCTTATGAATGTATAAACTGTTTGCATTCGCATAGCTTTTTGTACAATTAGTTTCAATGCATTTATATAATAATAGTTTTGTGTGAATAGAGTTTACATGTATTTTGAGTTCACTGCTCGAAACAAAACTTTTATTACAATCACTGTATTCGCACTGAAATTGTTTTATTGATAAATGTCTTTTCGAGTGATCTGTAAAATGTTGTTTTTGTGCAAAACTTTTGCCGCAATTATTGAAACGACAAACAAATGGTTTGATTCCCGAATGTATGCGTTTGTGGAGATCTAAACCAGAGTTCGAAGCAAATAATTTCTTACAGTTTTGATAATCGCATATAAATCGACTTTTCTTCAAATGAGCGACACTTTTGTGTAAATTTAGCGAATCTTTACGCGAAAATGATTTTCCGCATTCACTCCAATTGCAGATATATCTCGTATTTGAATGAAGCAATTTATGAGCGATTAGAACAGAGTTTGTTTTAAACACTTTATTGCAGTTATTATACAAACACTTATATTGTCGAGCGTTTGTGTGAATCGATTGATGTTCTTCTAAATTCATGCGTTTATTAGAAGTGAAGCGACATTTGGGCCAAAAGCAGTGAAAGCGATGTTTGCAGTGATTGGCAACACTTCGTCGACTCGAATGCCAAACCGTTTCGACATTTGATTTACACATTTCTATACAGATATTCGAATACATATTCACTGCACTATCGCGAAGACCACAACACAAAACCAACACATTTTCACTCAAAACCAAATATTTGTTAAATAAACTTACATTTATTTCAAACAAATTATTCAGTTTATTGAACAAATTATTAATATTAATTGAATTCATTATTAACTTAAAAACGAAACAATAATCAAATGTTTCACTTAAGTGTGAATATTTAGGTTCGAATAAACAAAAACTATTAACTATTTTATCTAAAAATATGTGAATTTTGTGCAAAATGTGAGTTTCGGAACCGGTTTCTGATCCCAGATTAAGAAAGCATTGGATTAACAGAATTGGAATTTGAGTTTATTTCTATAGGAGATTAAACTAACAGGGTAATATAGAAATGTAATGCAAACATTTTAAATAAACGTTTATTGCTTACTGCACAATTTGCAAATGCACAATTGAATTAAATATATAAGAATTCAGTTCTAAATAGTTTCCATTCAATGCGCTATTCATTCGGTTTCACCGCTTATTGACTTAATTCAATAATAATTTTGTAATTTCTATTTAGATTATATAACAATTTAAAATGTAATCAATTTTAATTGCAGTTTAAATAAAATTTATGCTAAATTAATTAAATCCGAAACTCATTCGAAATTAAAATAATTTAAAATGTTTAAATAAATAATATGTAAACTACCGATAAATCTGATTAATTATTTAATTCATGGTCATGTTATAATTAATTATTAAATTATTATTATAAATCCATTCCATTTACATTCTTAGAATAAACTATTGCAATATTGAGCAGTATAAATTAGCGTTGTATAAATTTATTAGTTAATAAATTTATCGATAAATTTAATATTTGCAATAAATTTATTAGATATATTTAAACACTATGCATAGTATAATTCCTGTGCTCATATAAATGTATTTCTTTTATACTATTTAATAATGCTATAATTGAATAATAAGTTTAGAATTACATAGAACATTGTTTATTAAAAAAGAATGTATATAAAATATAATATTTAATTTTTAACGCAAATAATTGATTAATTTATGCATAAATTGAATAAATTTATTGCTGAATTTTTCAAGACTAATAAATTTATTATAAATTTATTAATAAATTTATTGATAAATTTATAATAAATTTATTCTGTCACAACGCTAGTATAAATTAAATCAAAATTTCAATATTGTTTGCATCGAAAAGAATATTAACCTGTTTTTCAAATAAACTGGAATTTGAGTGAATGCTAATCCAATGCTTTCGTTATCTGACGATCAGAAACCGGTTCCGAAACTCACTTTTCCCACAAAATGCACACATTTTTCAATAATTAATAGTATTTGTGTATTCGAACTCAATATTAACTTTATTTCAAAATTAATCTAAGCATGCGATTATTGTTTTAATTAATAAGTTTAAATTAATTTTAAAATGAAAGAATTATTAAATAAATTGAATTATTTGTTTGACACTAATGTGAGTTTAGAAAATGAATGTTTGGTTTTGAGTGAAAATGTGTTGGTTTTGTGTTGTGGTCTTCGCGATAGTGCAGTGAATATGTATTCGAATATCTGTATAGAAATGTGTAAATCAAATGTCGAAACGGTTTGGCATTCGAGTCGACGAAGTGTTGCCAATCACTGCAAACATCGCTTTCACTGCTTTTGGCCCAAATGTCGATACAATGCAAGACTACGAACCGACTTAGAAAGACATCAAACGAGTCATACAAATGCTCGTCAATACAAATGCAATAAAGTGTTTACAACAAACTCTGTTCTAATCGCTCATAAATTGCTTCATTTGAATGCGAGATATATCTGCAATTGGAGTGAATGCGGAAAATCATATTTACGTAAAAAAGCGCTTAATTTACACAAAAGTATCGCTCATTTGAATAAAAGTCGATTTATATGCGATTATCAAAACTGTAAGAAATTGTTTGCTTCGATCGCGGGTTTAGTTCAACACAAACGCATACATTCGGGAATCAAACCATTCGTTTGTAGTTTTGATAATTGCGGCAAAAGTTTTACACAAAAAGCGCATTTAACTGTTCACACGAAAAGACATTTATCTATAAAACAATTTCAGTGCAAACATAATAATTGTAATAAAAATTTTGTTTCAAGCAGTGATCTCAAGAGACACGAAGGCATTAATCACACAAAACTGCTATTATATAAATGTAATGAAACTAATTGTACGAAAAGCTATGCGAATACAAGGAGTTTGTATAGACATAAGAAATATATGCATAAACTTAAGAAATGTTAGCAAATTATAATTATAATAAAATTAACGTTTATTTTTTACATATTTAGTTTATTAGTAATATTGCTAAGTTAAATATTGCTAAATTAAATATTATTAAGTCTAATATTATTAAAATTACTATTATTGAGTCGAATATCGATATAGAATATAATTCCATCTATTATTCGGTTTAATGTTTTTCGATTTAACAATTTTCGACTTGAAAATTTTGACTTAGTAATATTCAACTTGATGATATTCTATAAGAATTATTAATGTATCATTGCAAATTATTGTTTTTAACTCTAACTTTCAGCAATAATCAAACAAAGTTTTTAAACTTACAGTAATTTTAGATATTATGAATTAATTAAGTGTACACTTGAATAATTATTAAAAAAAATAAAATTAATAAATGAAATGTTATAAATTTAAAAATTATCTTACTCAGGTATAAAGTAAAGAGTAATAATAATAAAAATTAAAATAAAGCGAATTAAAGCGATTCGCTTACTTTTTAATCATGTACATTTGTTCCAATCAGTATATAAAGATAAAAGTAATTACTTAATAATATAAAATAAATAATATACTACTATAACAGTATAATACTCTATAGTGTATTAGAAGTAAATACTATGAGTTAGTGGAAAGGCTCTTGACATTTTTCATTAGATTATCTAACAAGGTCAATTCAGGTAAAAAACGTGATTACAGTATAAATTAACGATAATCACTAAGTTGCTTAGAAATTAATGCCATAAATGGCCAAAATATTAAGCAACATAGAGTAACATAATAAAGTATAAATATCAGGTAGAAATTATCATTGCAGTAGAATATCTGTAGTTACAAGTTGCTAAAATGCTTGAGTCAACAACACAAGCAAAGAATGCGTTCGAAGGCGTGAAGACTTTGCGCGGCTTTTTCGACCGACTGCCCGAACACGAGACGGACGAAACACCGAGCGATATATCGCAAACATGTTTAAAGTTGTGCCAAGATTATTTGGCCGGCGAGTGGCTCGATCTGACCGCCGACGACATTGAGGTGAAGCGAATAACCGGCGGTTTTATTAATGCCATCTATTTGTGTGCTATTCGTAATCCGCGCGCAACGGATAACTCGGAACCGCATAGAGTGGCCATTCGGCTGATCTCCGGACTTCTTTCCAACAAACTCGAAGTACTAATGAACAGTGTACTTATGGCCAATAATAACCTAGGTCCTAAATTGCACGGTGTATTTGAAAATGGCTTAATGATGGAATATTATCAGGTTTGTTTTTATGTTATTAAAAAAACATTTTTTAATATTATTTTTTATCATATTTAATATTTTTTAATTGATTACACAATACAAAATATTTTGTATATATATTGTGTTTAAGTATGATACTTTTTAAAATTAATTTATATTTGCAGAATAATCAATGAAAATGTTTTATTATAGTAATTTGCACAAATATGTATCATTATATAATATAATATCATGATTATTTGTGCATAAATATTTAAATATAATAGTTCATAAATTGTGGGCAGAATATAATTTATAATGCTTTAATTAAAAAGTATTGGGCGTACGTGATATTCTATATACTGTACTAACACTTTACTGCAGATAACAATAAACTTTACTAAGAATCAATTAACAATCACTTAAAAGAAATTCTGATTAAATTCTTTATAGAACCGATTATTTAAGCAAGATGAAGCGAATAATTCTAAATTGCTTAATCAATTGGCTGATAAATTGGCACAATTTCACAGATTAAAAGCGCCGAACAAATACGACATAGACAAAATATTCGCTTATATGCGAAATATTAAACAAGATAAATTTGATGAGAGGAAAATGGTGTCCAAAGAATACAATTGCAAAACACTAATGAACTTTAATTTTATACAAGAGATCGAATGGTTAGTGAAAACTATTAAGAATTCCGATTCGCCGATAGTGTTCAGTCATAACGATTTCCGAAGCAGTAATATATTGGTTACGAAACCCGACGATCGGATCGTTTTGTGTGATTTTGACTTCTCCTACTATACCTATCGGGGCTATGATTTCGGGTCAATACTAATGGATTGGATCGAAGACGAGGAGTCGTATAACACTTCAGTTGATTCACTACTGAAAGCATTTATTAGTGAATATAACCGCAAATCAGCGGAACTGTTGGGCAAAGAATATTCGGACAAAGAATGCAATTCTGTTCAACACATCGTAAAAGAGGCGAAAATTTTCGTTTTATTCAAATATATGCTAATGACTGTATTTTTTGTTGCAAATGATACAATTTACTCAATGGACTCTAAAACATTATTGGTTTGTTTTTAACTAAGTTTTTCAATAATAATAATTTTTAAAATTAAATTAATAAAACATATGTTTTACGTCAATAGCCAATCGCCGAGAACTGCGTTCAAACGTATTTGCGATTAAAGCTTATGTTCGCCAAACAGAATATCAAGGACTTGATTAACCAATTGAAATTATAAATATAATAAGCTTTATAAAATAATCAAGATTCATGTGTAGTTAAAAATTTTGAAGGATTAGGTACAATAGTTATCAATAAAATTTTAACAATTTATTATATGATATTATACGATACCATATTTTATATAATATATATTTTTCTTTTAGTTTTAAAATTTAGCAAATTTTTATTTTTTTATTTAAAAAAAGTTTAATTATATATAATGTAATAATACCTACGCTAAAATGTACTGTGTATATTTTGTGAGCATCTTAAAAAATTATATTCTAATTATTAGAAATAATAAAATATTCTTAAATATTTATATTTTTACTTCTTAAGATAAGTTACTCAAAAAAATGAAATATAAATTTTTAATTTATTTATTAAAGTATCAAAAAAGGCTGATCAGTGATCATGACATTTCATTTTTAAAAGATTAATAATGACAAATTTATGTTAAAATGAAATGTGTATAAATTAATTTGTAAAAATAAATCGTCTCCTTAATAATTGTGTAAATAATTTATTTATAAAAATAGTAAACACTTGATTTGCATTGAAAATTTATCATTAAATTTTGTGATGTAATGATGCTAATAATTTTAAAAATACCAAATGTGATTTTTTATATTAAAATATTTATAACAAAAAATAATGATTATATTATATTAATTGTAAGTATTATAAATTATTTACATTAAATATTGATGTTTATCTTGAATATTTTAATGCATCATAGATGGAAAATTAAAATTAATTTAACAGTGTGATATAATTTATTATACTATACAAATTAATCATTAAAATATGATTTTAAACAATAACAAGAAATATATTCATATGTAAATTATATAATTAGTTAGTATATTTTAAATTAAAATTATATTTTTAAAAAATATTATTAATGTATTGTTTTATTTTTGATAAAGATTGAATTAAAAAAAATCTACTTGGCGATAATTATCGGTATTATAAAATGTTTATTTTTAAAACAAATTAATGTTTATCAAAGTTATCATAACCAAACATCGATAATTAAACATGTCTATTTTAATGTATGCACAGGTACATCAACGCTATAAATTGGGATAGTTTTGTGAGTCACATATTTATACGTTATTCAAGTTTATCAGTTAGTTTACTAAAAATTACTGAAGAAATAAACTTGGCACAATATATTTGCATTGAGAAATGTCGGCACAAGTGGAAAACGTTTTCGAAGGCGTGAAGACTTTGCGCGAGTTCTACAAACAACTGCCCCGATATAAAGCGGGCGAAACACCCGCGGATATAGCGCAAACATGCTTAAATTTGTGCCAAGATTATTTGGCCGGAGAGTGGACGGGACTGAGCGCTGAACAGATTGAGGTAAAGCGAATAGTCGGCGGTTTTGTAAACCAAATGTATTTGTGTCGCATACGAGAGCCGCGCGCAACCGGCGACGACTCGGCGCCGAAAGCAGTGGCCATTCGCTTCTACGACGGCTTTCCGCAATACAAACTCGAATCGTTCGTTAATTATATACTCGCGGATAGTAATCGAGTCCTAAATTGTACGGTGTATTTGAGAATGGCATAATTATGCAATTCTGCGAGGTTTGTGCCTATTGTCTATAAACTAGCATTTTGGTAATTTAAAATTTTTTATTACGTATGATATTTTAACTTAATTTATTAAGCAAAATTTATAAGAGTTTAATTATTACGTCCACGCACATCTACTGTTGTCTACCGATGTTAATGGGCGTGAATTGATATTACGGACGTCCACCCAAATCTACGGCTGTCTACCGATGTCTATAAACGTCCACTAATGTCTACGGATGTCCAAGCACATCTACGGCTGTCTACCGGTTTTTATAGATATCCACTGATATCAACAGATGTCTACAGATGATTTTGGACGTCCACGGACGTCTACAAATGATTTTGAATATCCACAGACGTCCACGCACATATACGTCTGTTTGCCGATGTTTATAGACGTCCATTTATGTCTACGGACGTCCACGGACGTCCACAGATGATTTTGGATGTCCACCGACTTTCACAGATGACTTTGAACGTCTACGGATGTCCATAAACATTTATGGTTGTCTACCGATGTCTATGGACGTCCACTAATGTCTACGGACGTCCACGGACGTCCACGCACATCTACAGTTGTCTACCAATGTCTACGGACGTCTACGGACGTCAACGCACATCTACTGTTGTCTACCGACGTCTATAAAAGTCCACAAATGATTTAGGACGTCCACGGACGTCCACAGATGATATTGGACGTCCACGCACATCTACAGTTGTCTACCAATGTCTACGGACGTCCACGGACGTCAACGCACATCTACTGTTGTGTACCAATGTCTCTGGAAGTCCACAAATGATTTTGGACGTCCACGGACGTCCACAGATGATTTTGGACTTCCTTGGACGTCCACGCACATTTACTGTTGTCTACAAATGTCTACGGACGTCCACGGACGTCCACAGATGATTTTGGACGTCCACAAACGTCTACGCACATTTACTGTTGTCTACCAGTACCAAAACTATAATTGTCTACCGAGTTTTATGGACGTCCATTGATGTCAACGGACGTCCACGGACGTATACAGATGATTTTG